>WBNO01014325.1:47225-177225 GCA_013400575.1 Peucedramus taeniatus | reverse complement strand
AGTCAGAGCTCAGTGGCAGATTCTGTGTGAGTATGTATGTGTGTGTGTGTACACCTTATGAAAGCAGCAATGCCATAAAAGTGATCAGGTAAAGCATTCCATTTGTTTTGATTCAGCTTTTATGGTTTTTCTTTTTCATCCTTCTCAATAAATTGTATTTCAACTTCTCTCATTAAAATAGTAACCCTTTCTTGCTCCAACTTGGGGAACAACACAGGCAAAAAACCCTTTCATATAGGAACCATCCATCATCATTAGAAATAATGATCCTCCCACACAGTAACTAGTGCAATGTACGTGAAGGAGCAACTAATTCCCACCCAGTTTCCTTTGCCTCTTTCTCTTTGAGGGATTGCAAATGATAATTTAAAGAAACAGTGTGTGAAAGACGCCTTCAGTCACAGGAAAGCTATTTCCATCTTGTAAACTGGGAAATCGCGTTAGGTGAGACAAAAAGGATCCCGTATGATCTCAGTGGAGACATGGCCCTATTTTCCAGATTAATGTCCCATGTTGCTTTAGCACACACAGGGAACCATTTTTACTGAACTGTTTTTGTTTCAAAGGGAGTAACAGAGGAAAACAATTAAAAGTAATAGCCAGTACACTGAGAGGCAGCTCCCAGTGACCTGCCTTTAACCTACCTGAGGCACATCACTTAAGCACATACCTAAGCCAAATGCTTAAGCCCATATACTTAAGTCCAAGCATATAGAATAGTTTGGGCTGGAAGGGACCTCAAAGATCATCCAGTTTCAACATCCCTGCCATGGGCAGGAACACTTTCCACTACGCCTGGTTCCTCAAGCCCCATCCAACATGATCTAGAACACTTCCAGGGATGGGGCATCTACATCTTCTCTTGGCAAGCTGTTCCAGTGTCTCACCACTCACAAAGAATTTCCTGTTTACATTTAATCTAAAGCTACCCTTTTCAGAGTAAAGTTATACTGAAGCCCACATATAATTTTAAGTGATCAGGACCCTGCACTAAAGCACCTCTGTAGCTTCTCTTTATGGTTAGTGAAGAGAAGAGCATATCCTGGAAGGGGAATTCTGGGTGTCCATTAAAGGGCTCCAAGGAGGCTGCCCTTCCTAAAGGACCTCAGTGTTTGCTGATGACATCTGACAGAAGAGACTTGGGGAAATTTCAACATCCAAAAAAATCACAATCCCCAAGCCCCTCCTTTCTACCATCTCACCCTGGAGGTGCCTCCGTTCATCATGAGCCTGGCTTGGGTTGGGCAGCCCCACTGCGATCCAGCACGGCAAGGCAAGGTGGCACCAGAGTCCCCTGAGGGACCCAATCCTGGAGAAATTCTGGGAACACACCTACCTCTCACCCACAAGATCACACCCTTCAAGAATGCAGTCATAGTTGCTTTCTTCTTTTAAATGCAGCTGGCAGGGGAGGAGGCAGCAGTGACAGTGCCCTCTGCTCCTGTAATAACCCCAGGATTAAAGCAGGAACCGGGACAGTGGGTCCTGGGCCCTCCTCAGCCCCAGGGGTTCAGAGTTCCCATTTCCCATGAAACCATCCTAAACTCTGAGTTATAAGGCGAGGGTGAGATCCAGGGCATGAGAAGGAGAAAGTATTCATTTCCTCCTTCAAACTATGTTGATGAGTAGAGAGAAAGCAATGAAGGAGTCATGATACCTCAAGGTGACTTTCAAGAAGAACATATGTTCATGTCCTAGGGTTTAAAAAGAGTACTATCTTAAATTTCAGTTTCCACTGGGTTTTTGGTTCTGATTTTGTTTTTGGTTTTGTTTTTTTTTTTTCTGCATGAGTATTTTGCACTACAGAGCTACGGACTGAGATTTGAAGGATGTAGAGGGTATAATCTCTAGGAGAAATACTTTATTCATTAAACGCCTCTCTGACTCACTCCTGAAATCCTCTCCCCCTTCCCAAATCCAAATCTCATACTGTGTCTAGATAAACAGATATCAGGCTGACATAAAATGTCCCAGAAGCCCAGCATCTCTTTCTCCTCACAAAGGGTTGTGGGAATCTCTTCATCTTTCCTGCACAGTCCCATAGCTTGACCAAGGAATGCAGAAATGCTTTCTCCACCCAGCGTCACCTGCAGTCTTGTGGTTGGGGTACTCCCATGGCAATTGGGAAATGTAGGTTTGAACCTCCCAGGCAGAGGCAAACCCAAAACTTGCCTTGCTTTTCTTGGGCAAGTGGTTTTAACCAGTGAACTACAACATAAACGGTGAAAGGCTCCTCCTTTTCCTTTGGTGACTGTGTTTTTTGAAGGGAGCAAAGCAAAGCTGACTTTGCTTAGTCCTTTGAAAACTTGCTCAGGTGAAGCCTGGGGCCTACTTGTCCCAGCCATATTTCCCTGCAGCCCTGGTTTGGGCACTTCCACTTGTTGTTTCTTTCTTGACAATTTACTGCTCAGTGCAGGGCTTTTGGAAATGTTTTTCTAAAGTATTAAATGGACTTCACATACATGAGGCCTTAACACTGAGTTGGGGGTCCATTCTGGGCACAGGTACTGCTATGAGTTTTCCCATTTGGAATAAGCATTAAACACCCCTGTGTGCTCAGCTTCTGCAAGTGACAAAACTTTCTTTCTCTGGTGGTGAATCTCTCAGGATTGTGAGCTTTCTTCACCAGGTCTAGCCTTCAAAAAAGACCACAGAGCTAAAAACAAGCAGGGTAAGCACAGGACCTCTTCCAGCAAGATACCTGAACCCCTGTGGATGATTTCAGCCAGCTCTAAGAACAGCTGGGAATGCAGAGCCTCCTATCCTGGTCTGGATCAGGCCTTAAGGACAGAGCTGAAACTTCAATAAAGGTTTTTATGAAGGAAGGAGGGATAACATACCACAACAGAGATGCCATTTCAAAAAATTGAATGACTTAAGGCAGATACTCAGAAACCATAGAGATGACTGTGGGATGGCCTGGATCCTCAAAATATTCTGCACCCTGGCTCAGACACAGTTGGGCAGTTCAATGCAAAGTTCCTTTATGGCATATAACCAGGTTCAGTGGGACCACTGCTGCTTGCTGTCAAGAATGGGTTTAAATGTGCAGCTGAATGCAAGCCAGAACACTCAATACTTTGCCTAATTTAGCTTAAAAATATATGAAGCATAATGCCTGGCAGTGGATGCATCAGAAAAGTGAAACTTCTTATCTGCCAGCATATTTTACAATAATAATATCAGCATGTGACTTATCCCAGATGTTTACTTAGGGTAGAAAAGTGTCCTGAAATGCAAGTAAATATGCAGGTGTGAAATGAATTTATATAGTTTTCTTCATTTGAGAGAAAAATACATTTCTGATATCACTCTATCACTCTCTCTCTTACTGCTGTAATATGCCATGGGAGAATAAGCCACCACTTTCCATTTCTTGTCTTTTGAAGTTAATTTCCGATCCTAACAGTAAATCAGAGTTCTGTAATCTTGCTGATACATTAGAGGGGAATGAAAATTTAATTTTTAATGAGATCTTTACTTTAAAAAAAAAAAACTTACAAAAACGAAGAAAGCTGTGTTCAATCAAAAGTGGGGCTTTGGCATGCGATGGCTAAGTTTAGAATGAAAAGTAACATCAAAGAGATGTCTTTTAGTTTAATTTCAAACAGCACATGCCACCTTGGAAGGGATAAATTCTGGAACATTTCTGTAAAATCTAGAAAATGCTATTTAAGCCTAAGGAAATCTAAATAATAAGCAAAATATAACATTCACTGGTGAGCGAACACAAGGACATCAAATTCTGTGTGTGGTCATCAGGAAGAGTAACACATATACATGAAATAATCACAAGATCATGCTCAGTATATCCAGTTGAAGGATGTTGTCTGAAAATCCCTCTGTGCCTCTCTTCTGCTGCCTGACTTTCTATGGTACTACTTGAACAGAATCCCAGAAATCTTTTTGAATTTGGCAAATCCCTTCTGCCATGTATCATTCATAGGCACTTTGAGCATCTTGGGAGCTGCACAGTAAAAAAAATAGCCAGGGTCATCTAGGAATTGGCAAAATATACATGCAAATAATGTTTCTTCTGTTGTAAAAATATGCATCTTTCTAGATCCAAACAGTGCTCTCTACACTGATGGCCACTTAGGCATTTTCTGCAGGAGCTGGCCTGTGAGATTTACAGGTCCTAGCTGCAAAAAAAGCATGAAGAGAGATTCAGCTGGATAATTCTTAAATACATGAAAGTTGATGGGCTCTGGGTAACGAATGGAAGTTGAGAATGCCATTTTGCAGGCAACAAATGTGACATTGTGCCTACTTCCCAAGAGGCAATTAAGGTCAGCAACCAGTTTTCATGGATATTAGCTCTGACTCAAAACACTTTCCAAAAGAAAAAAACAAAACCACTAAGCTCACTTCCCTTTGGTGTGATAAGCATTTATACGACAACATTTTCACAGTAGCATGAGCTCCTTCCTGACATTTTTCTGGCTGAAGAAAGCAGCAGCCCTCAGGCAGGAACCCATGAAAAGTCACACGCCATCCCAAAGCATTCAGGCCATGATTCCAGAAGAAAGTCCATTTGAAGAAGCAGTTGGAGTTTGGACCTATTTTACTTCAATATTTGCTTTTATTGGAAAATCTGCCTCATGTCAAGCTGAGCAGCAATGCCAGAGAGATGCTGCAGAGACCCCTCTGGAAGAATTGTCCACTAAGCAGATAAAAACTAATGTCTGTGACAAACAACAACCTGTTGTCAAATCAGCACATTTTTTCTCAGCCTGGGCAGAGATTCCTATTTGTACTTTCACACCATTGCTTTGAGGCCTGATAAGATGCTATCAACAGGCCTTCAAGTGCTCAAGAACCACTTTAAGGGGAATCACTGGGGCAATTACCATAAGCAGTGAAAGATATGGTATTTATTGATGGGAGATTAATATTGGATTTATTTCAAGTTCTTACAATGTTTTGTGGCCTGCTGTGGTCTTTCAGGTTTCTTTCTCGTTAAGATATGAATTTATTTTTAACTATCATTCTAATTGGTTGGAGTTCCTCCAAGAGTCTCCAATTTAATCTTAGCATTGTTTCATATAACTTGCCCTAATTTAATTAATAAAAGGAATGATGAGTTGAAGAAGCTGTGAAGCAGGATCTTTGCGCTATCAAGTTTCATAAGCATCCTAGATATAGCAAGGCAGATTTTCCCATCTAAGGCTGATGCTTCTGAAAGAGCCACAAAACTAAAACCTAGACCTAATGAGAAGACTAAAGTATGTGCAAGCTAGGTGCTTTAATGCCTGCATTGTAGGTGCTTGGGATGGCAAAAGAAATAAAAAATCCAGAGTTTGGCTACTCAGCTCTCCTTGTGGAGGTCAAACACTTTTGGCGGAACACAGATCAGCCAAAAAAAATGAGTCATTGAGCAGCTTTAAGCCTTCCAGCAGAAATGTGGAGTGTGACGTGAAAAACAAGGGGTGGGAGGAAGGGAAGAAAAAATTTTCCAACAAATTTCTTCCCTTAAGTTCCTTCAAAGGCTACAAGCAGTCCAAACTCGGGGTTTTTTTAATGGGTAAGTGTATATGGAGTTGAGTACAGTGTTAGACAGCTGCCAAGTAGGTGGAGAAACTACCCATGGAGTAGGCAAAGGGGTTCCTCAACTAGAGAGAATGCTATGTGTCCCTCTCTCCTTAGCCCCATGTGGGGTGACACCCTGCCAGGGCCACTGGGACCTGTTTGTGGACCTCATGAGCACCAGAGGATGCAGAATCAGAAAATCACAAAATCATAAAGTCACAGAATCATAAAATCACAGAATCATGAAATCAAAGAATGGTTTGGGTTGAAAAGGATCTTAAAAATAATCTAATTCCAACGCCCTGCCATGGGCAAGAACACCTTCCCCCAGACCAGGTTGCTCAGGGTCCTCTACAAGCTGGGCTTGAATACTTCCAGTCATGGGGTATCGACATCTTAAGATCACAAAACAGGGCTGGTCACTGAGTGGGGACTGAAGGTCTAGGCCATTTAGACAGTGACACTTATATATTTGTGTCCTTTTTTGTTACTAAAGCTTTGGAAATGCTGCTTTTAATATCTCCTAAGAAGCCATAAATCAGTATCAAGTAGATCTTCGAGGATGAAGTTACAGCAGAGAAATTACAAATATTGGATGATTTTTTAAATGCCAGGAATTAGACCTGCTGTTGACTGCAGGGTGCTCTACATATCTTAAAATAGAAAGTTTCTGGGGTAACTTGAAAACAAAACGTTCCCCAAACCATTCTTTTAAATTAGACTTATAAAGCAGAAATTTAGATATTAAAACCTAAAACCAAAATAATTTTGTTGAATTGTTTGAGAAACAATTGTCATTATAATAATAATTATTATTATTATTATTATTTTAGCACCTTTCAACTTTGCTGTCTAACAAATATTGAGGGAAAAAAAAGTCTTGCTAAAGATGTCTTCTAATAGATAAACCTGTGAGTTCTGAGAAGTTACATAAAATGAAGGAAGTTATTTCTTAAGCTTAAAAAAGGATTTTACTAAAAGACAATTCTTAAAATTCTTTTTATTTAAAAAGAGGTTTTTCAGGCTCTCTTTAGAATTAAGGAGAATCAAAACTAAAAGACAAATTTTTTTCCCCCTTGCATTTAAGTGTTTCTTCAGTTCTGCTTGTCTTTGAAAAATACAAAACACTCTCTTGACTGCCAAAAAGCCCCTTGTGGCAAGCACAATGCCTTTGCTGGCCAACATGAGGATATATAACTTCCCAACCTTGCATTCTTTGCACACACAAAATTCCCATTGATTTCAGTGGGAGTTCTGCACAAAAGGATGGAGTCTTTGGGTTAATGCAAGACTATGAAAGGGGAGAAAGTGCTTACTGTACTGAGAATATGCATCTGAATTGGTTTTATCACAGCTGGCAGGGCAGTAAAAGAAGTTTATGCGCAATAAACAGCTCTTGTGGTTAGAGTGACGTTGTTCATTCCTAGCCCAGAATTTGGAAGGAGTTATTATTTAATAAAGTTTAATTTGATGAAGAGAATATTTTTAACGCCCTAAACGGCACTCCATGAAGATGACTGATAGGCCCAGCCTACTCACAGAAAGAAATGCAATTAATTGGTTTAGTGAACTCACCACATTAATTAGCTAATGTCTGTGCAGTTTCAGAATGCAGTTGAATGGGCAAATCCTGGAGAAGTTGTTCTCTGGACTAATTCCCCCCAAAGATCCCTTTGTGCCTCTCCAGATGCAGTGGATGGTTACCAAAATGGTCAGGTGGGATGGACATGATACTTCCCTTGTGTGTAGAGCTTGGAGCTGGAGGGGTCAGCTCCATCAATCCTAAAAGGGAGATGATGGGAGATGGGCCAATGGCAGAAAAAATGGGTATTTTGTGGCAAATACAATAAACAGCAATCTTCTGCATGGTGCAGACTGTGGAGTACCTGTAAGCACTGGAATATAAGAGCACAAATATGGCTTTTCCAACCTCCTGGATTTCCCTTGGACAGGTCTGCTCCCGCCAGGATGGACTGAGGGACATGTGCCAGCATTATTTAAATGCACAACATGACTCAGCATGGCCAGAGATGTCAACTCAGGTCTCACTGTGTTCTCAACACTGGATTTTGGGACTCTTTGTAGATGCACTCAGAGCTGCCTGGAATGTGCCTCACTCAGCTTGACCCTACTCTAGTCCCACTTGGAGTGGTCAGGAATGGATGGAAAAGCATCCCGCACCTTCCCACAGAGGAAAAGGCAGGCCAAAAACAGCATGGGTACAAATGTACCCATGAGCTGACAAAGTGCAAGACCAGAGTTAAATGAGGCTCCACAATGAACAGGGCAGAAAATTTAAGAGGTCACCATTTCCCCCACAGCCCCAAATTCAGTTCTGAAATACAGAAGCTGGGAATGGTTAAAAAATCCCTGGCTAAAATGGCACTAATGGCATTTATGACCAGCTGAAATGAGGGCTACATTAGCTAATGTCTGCAGGTTGTTGGGAGGTCATCTGATAAGCAGGTGCCATAAAACATATTTTAGTTCACTTCCTTTTTTAATCTCCCTGGTGCAAAGTATATTTAGAACAGGGAAACCCCATAGAAGCAGGACACTAATATGTGACACAACTCTGCAGCCTCTCAATATCCTACAATTTTATCAGATGATCAAAGAGGAAGCAGTGAGCTGGGAGATGGAAGTACTGCTCATTCACCTCATTTGGCTGCCTATTGTGGGAGTTTTGCTTGTGTGAAGACTGACGGATCAAGGGGAAGAAGGGGAAAAAAAAAAGACGCTCGGTGTTAAAGGGAAGCCTGTTTATGCCTATAAGTAAGAAAGCTTGCTCAAGAATAAGTTAACTCTTGCTAGAGGATTATACCTGTAATGCTGGCAATTCTGGCCTCTGCATGAGCTGTAATATCTACTTGCATTACCTCACAGGGTGTTATGGGCCTTAATTAATTAATGTTTGTAAAGCGCTTTGAAATCCTCGGATGAAAGGCACTATAGAAGTGCAAAGCAGTTATTAATATTAATATTGCATAAGTGGCTTGGCTCCCTTCGCACTGCAGAGCACACTAACTCCTGCAAGGGCTGCAGCCCTGAATCAGCAATCTTCACACCACCAGGCAGGAGCCTCCCTTCTGCCTCCTCCTCTGATCTCTTTCTTTAGGACTTCCATGGACTCTTCTTCATAAATCCCCAGCAGCCCTCCTGTGTTGTCTCTCATGCAGGAGTGCAAGTTATAATAATAGCACTTTTCAACCTATCAGCCCAGCCTGGTCCTCTCATGGGTGAGAAGCTGCCAGTTGAACAGATCTTGGAGTGATTAAAATCTCTGCATTTGGGAGGTGGGACTTTACAGTTCTGGTTTTTACCTGAATACAAGACATTCAAAGTCTTACTTCTGAAATACAGAGAAGAAAATGGTTGAATTTTGGTGTATTATAAAAACTTTAATACAAGATTGAGACCACCTTCAATTTTAGTCATAAGCAGAAAACAATCAAGACCCTCGGCAATGCTGGTGCCACTCCAGATTTTTTCATGTTTTAAAAGAAACAAAAAAGTAGTAAAAGGTTCTTTCCAAAAAGGTTCTTTCTGGTGAAAATTTCCCACCCCAAACCATAACCATACTTGTAGATTGAGAGTTCTCCACCTCTCACAGGAGATATTAGTCTGTCGGAAGAATTAATCCATCTAATAAATTACATTAATATTTCTGTTTGTTAGATTCTCGTTTGATGGACTGCCCTGATAAGTAACAACAACACTGGAAACTGAAAAGAAGGTAAATGTCACTTTATATACAAAGTCCATGAAACCATCTCAAGATCAGTCACTTAAAGGTGATAAAGCAGGTCTGGTTTGGATTTGGTCAATATAAATTCTGCCGAATTTATTTGAAATATTACCTCTGCGATGATCTCTGACTAATAATGATGGTGAAATAACAAATAATAATAATAATAATAATAGCATAAAAAAATAATAATATCAAACATACTGAAGGTCATCCCATTCATGTTTACACATGAAGTTAGGGAGATTATTTTTTACTTAGATGTGCAAAAACAAACACTACTGTGATCAAGTGGAAAAAAATTATTAATTAGAGAAAAACAGATATTTGGCCATCAGAACTGGACGGTTTTCCCATCAATGCATTAACAGATCACAAACCAGTTCCCCCTGTAGTAGCTGTACTGGCTGCCTATAGTATTAGCACTAGTTTGTACTTGTTTATGTCAGTGAAGTAACATAGAAGTTAAAAAACAAATTGGGCTAATGCACTTCAGCAAAACTCTTCTTGACTTTGAAGGAAGTTTTATCTGCGTACAGAAGGCGAGCTTGACTCAGAAGTGAAAACAATACCCTGCCAGTTCCACGTATCTGCCTTCACAAAGGAGGCAGGGAGAGCTTCCCAAGCTCCTTACCACAAAGAGTATAACGTTTGCAGAGATTAGGAACTGCTGAAGGCAGCTTCAAATCTCAGTTTGTTACACGCTTTGCTGCAGTCTTGCTGTAAGGCAAAAAAAAAAAAAGGTGCTTCGTCGCACCGAGCACATTTGCTGGAGCAAAGGAAATGGTGCGTAGGATGTTTTACCAAAATGAGAGCAATTTGGCCCAGCCCAGGAGTCAGGGCACCCAGGTTTCTTTCTTGGCTCTGCCACTAATTTCTTATGTGGCCTTGGGCAAGCTGTGCAACCTTGAAAGCCTGCTCACCCCCAAAAATAAGGATGATTATAGGAATTAGAAGGCAATTCATTAATGCATTAATTAACAGGCGGTGGGATGTTAGAGACAGAGCTGTTCTGATTCACCCTGGCAGCCAGACAACTCCAGTCCTATCAGCACCACTGCAGGGGCTTCCCTTCCCAGTGAGACCCCGGGAGCAGGGCAGGGGGAGAGCACCAGCGAGGCGGGAAGGGAATTCAGCCTCGGCAACTTAGAGTTGCCCTTTTTTTTCTCAGGCAGAGGGAACCGAGAGAAGGGCACGATCTCCATTGTTTGCAAAGAGCCCGTCCCATGAGACAGCTTGGGTTGAGATTTATTTTTGTTGCCATTTAAATTAAGTATATAGGCAATCCTGAGGCCCTTTGGACCAGATCCAGCGTGTGCAAGCACCACGTTTGGAACAGGGTGGGAACTCTATTTGTGCTCAGACACAGAGGAAGCACTTTAAGCTGTGTCTGTAAGACAGATGCCAGGGCCCTATACTGGAAGGTGCTGAGCAGGCACTGGTTAGCAGTGAAGATGATTGCTCTCTATAAATACATCCTAGGGAGGGGAAGGTGGGCAAGCACCATGGAGGGAAATGAGGTATTTAAGCAAAAGGACAATGTTGGCACAAGAACAAACTGGCTGTAAAGGCTGGAAATTTGAAGACTTCTAAACATCAGAGGAGTGAAGTTCAGGAAAAACCTTCCATCAGAGAGGAGAAGGGGCATAAAAACTGATTGAAATGCACTGGCAGTAGGTTAATGGCTGTGACCTAGGACTGGTTGCTGGCAAGAGCAAGGGTGTGGTGGATTTCAGAGCAAAGACTGACCCTTCCAGGAATGACTGGGAAGGGCCCTGAAGAGCTGGGCTTTGCTTTCCTAATAATGCCAAAAAAATCAAGAGAGTTTCTTTGAGTTTACAGTAGACTGGAAGTGGGCAGGATTTGGCTTGGCTTGCTGAAGCCTTTTACCCAGACAATATTTGCCTATGCCAACAATTGTTTTGCTGACACTTTTCAAGGGTCTTCCTGAGAGGAGCAATAAATGCCAGGTTAAGTGGAAACCATGAAACTCATTGGCACTGAGACATAAGCCAAATCCTTTTTTCTTTCCCAGTGCAAAGCTTCAGTTTGCTCTTGTGTAGCACAGGACCTAAATATATGCTAAGCTGCTGATGTTATGCTGGGCTTTGCTTGTGGAAGGACAGGTTGTGCTATCAGAAACCTTTTCTGCACCAGGAACACCATCCTGAAAGAGTGACGTAAAGATCAGGTTCATTCTCTCTCCAGATATCAAACAGCCTTCTGGAACCACTAGATATGAAGGCAGCATAAAAACAGTAACAGTGGAGCAAAAAATACAAATTCCAATCATAATTTGTTGTCATTTCTCAAGGAGATGCTGATTCCAGAGAAGTGCTGTTGTCACTGGAAGGGGGGGATGCTCAGCACCTCCTCAAGATGAATCCTGCAACAAATTAAGGGTCAGTGGGGTTCTGCCAGAACCAAAGTGAGCCCCATTCATTGGAATAAAGAGGTGACAGGTAGAGCTGTTAAACATCCCAGTGATAACCAGTTGGCTGGCACCACAGAGAAACCTTCCATAATAGCCTGAGTCTCATCACTCAAGCATTTGTATGGAAGACATAAAAGCAAGAGTTGTTTGCAATTCATTTTACACCCCAGTGCTGCTCTCAGAGCTTGCTCCTGGGGCTGCTCTCCCTTCAATGAAAAGTGTTCCAGAGCAGTAATTCCCACTGGTTTTCCAGTCGAGACTGAAATGACTCCATCGGTGATGGTACACTGCCCTGTACGTGGAGCCTAGTAATGTGAAATTGCTGTGCACTGCCTCTCTCTCCCAGCCACATTTATAATGCTTATTAGGAAAGCCAGCAGCTGCCAGGGCTGCTGTAACCCTGTTGTTGGTGTCTCTCTTGAATTGCCTTGGCTTGTGCTTCCTACTCAGGCACCCAAGGGTAAGGTTATGGGGTTCCCTCCTATTCAGACATCATTATTATTATTATAGCTGTTATTATTATTATTATTATTCATTACTAATATTAATTATGCAGCATGTGGTAGTGCCTAGGAGCCCCAAACTGTGGCCCAGAACCACAGTACACCCAGCCCTTCACATGCTCTGAACATAAAGACATTCCCTGCCCCAGAAAAAGTGCAAGAGCTTGCAGTGGAGTAACAGAGGGAAGAATTTGCTACCTAAAGGCCAAATTCACCATGGCATGAAAAAATGAACCTCCCTTTAAGTACATCTCTACACCACGAAACACATCTGTGCAAGCTACAGCAGAATTCACCTCCTTGAAGGGCAGGGATGGAATAAAGACAGATCCTGGAGATGAGGGTTGTGGATATTTTATTACACTGTCATAATATTTATTTGGTTGAGGACTAGAGATTTGGATTGGTTTTTCAAACCAGAAATTTTATCACTAGTGCTGCTGAAAGCAACAGAAGCCCTGGAGCCTGATGGCAGCAAGAACCTCATGGTTGCCCTCAGAAAATGAGAGTCCCAGGGTTGTATTCAACATTGGGATCAGACAAAACAAAAGACAGCTCACTTTCAATCCCCCACTTCAAAGTCACATTGATCAAAGATCTCGAAAATGTGTAAAAACCCTACTTTTTTTTTAATTTCAACTGTATTTGTGATATGGTTTAGTGGGCATGGTATTCAGTCAAACCTCCTGCATTGCTTAAACAACTAAGGTGTGCAATTAGTTTGGATTACTGCATTTCATTATTTCCTTAGGATTTAGTCTGCAGCAATTAGAGAATACACATTTTGCACGTAAGGTTACACAACACAGCCTGACATCCACAACAAGTCCAAGGATCTGGATCCTGCCTGCCTCTGCAACAGCCCCACTGCAGAAACTTGCCAAGTTTCCTCACTTCTCTCTGCCTCAGTTTCCCTCTCTGTGAAAACAGTGATGAGTGTAATTTATTGTAATTCCTTTGTAAATTGTTTTGCGGTCTGCTGAGCCCTATGATTTAAATGAGTGAATGGCACAAGGAAGAGCAGGAAAGTGATGCTCACAACAGCATGCTCTCATTTCCCTGCAACACTGACCTGCTTGTCCTGCAATATAACATGTCACTTCAAGATTTAGTTTAAATATTAATTTAATTATTCCTTTTAAATGAAAGTGCCAGACTTTTCAAGTCAGGGGAAGTCTGTGTATAAATGCCTCAAGGCCTAGGAAGCTTTCAGCTCTAAATGCTGATGGTCACTTGAAAGGTACTTCAACACCTCTTAAAGAAGGGAGTGTGTGTTTTTACATCTTGCAGTGGTTTAAAGATTGTTTGTTTTTCTGCTTCTCTGGTGTGTAATCGAATATGTTTTCATGTGGAAATTGGGCTTTTTTGGTGCTTTTAGAAAGATTTATGAGAATTGCAGATGAACAATAGAATTCAAACTTTCCGACTATTTAGAAGTAAAGAGCAACCCATTCTAAAAAAATCCTTGAAAGGGTGCACTTTGCTCTAAGGGTAGATGAAGTCCACTGTTTCTGGCATTACCACTCATATGCTTGAAATCTGGCAGCAGCTCATACATTGCAATGAAAAGTATCAACTCCTGAAAAAGCTTGGAGTCACTGACCAGGTTATACTGATTTCCGGGTATCAGGGTGTAGGTGAGAACATTTTATATTTGCCCTAAAGACTTTTTATAAAGTAACCAACAACAACAACAGCAAAATCAAAACCAAACAATCCTTTGAGCAGAGAATCTTGGCTATTTTCCCTCCTTTTTAGTGGATGAAAGTGATTATGAGTGAGAGGCAGTTTCAGCCTATGCCCCTTCTCCTTTAGTTCCATGGAGTAGTAAACATTTTTGGCTACAGGAATAATTATTAAACAATGATAACAACAAATGGGAAGGTGTATCCAGTTACGTTACATGCAGAATGAAGTATCATGTAATAATAATTATTTTATCATCATTATTATAAAAATATCCACTTTATAACCAAGAACCCCTGACAGGGGCTTAGTACTAGGCCAATCTCTAGTCCAAATGGAAAATTTCATCTCTTTTGGCTCCTCAGGTAGTCAACAGAGGGAGAAAGATTTATCTAGAAGACAAAATCACTCATGTTTCAAATCATCACTCCTGAAATACTTGAGATTCATCAAGTGTCAACAGAGGTTTCAAAGCAAAGAGAACAGATATTATTCAACAGCTGTGGAAACCAAAGCACAGCACGATCAGGGGCTGTGCCTTTCTTCCCAGTTCTGTTCTAAACCAAAATCCTGTCTGTTGGGTACTGCTGCATCTGGAGCCACAGATGTCTTCTGATTAATTAATATAATGGTAGAATCACTAAGGTTGGAAAAGCCCTCCAAGATCATCAAGTCCAACCCTTAACCCATCGCCACCAAGTCTACCACTAAATCATGTCCCTAACTACCACATCTCCAAGCTTTTTTCAACACTTCCAGGGACAGGGGCTCCCATCACTTCCCAGGCAGCCTGTTCCAGTGTTTGACAACTTTTTCAGTGAAGAAATTCTTCTCAATATTCAATCTAAACCTCCCCTGGAGCAACTTGAGGCCATTTTCTCTTGTGCTATTGCTTGTTACTTGGGAGAAGAGACCAACTTTCCCTATATTATAACTTCCTTGCAGGGAGTTTTAGACAACAGTAAGGTCTCCTCGAGCCTCCTTTTCTCTAATCTAAACAGCTCCAGTTTCCTCAGCCACTCCTCATAAGATTTGTGCTTCAGACCCTCCATCAGGCTGGCAGCACTGAATCCACTTCCCTCTCCCCACAGACAGCAACTTTCAGGATAATGGGTGTTGTTGGATGTTCTTAGAAAGCTAATGCAGAATTTCCCAGCCAGGAAAGTGATTGGTGCATTAGCATTACCTAATTCTACCCACGTTTCATTCTGTGTGGTCACCTCAGAGTCAAAGAGTTCCACCTGATGAAAGAACAGTGTAGGTGGTCTTGATTCCCCCTTACAAATGCCATGGTTGAGTTCCTTCTTGGAAGCAAAAAAGCAGACCAGCACAGTGGAATCATTGCACTAACAACATTTAAGCATCTGTCTGTCCTGACTAGTTTCTCCACTCAAGTCTTTAGCCAACAGAGACCTCTCCAAAGATTTTTTTTTAATATGAACCAACCCAGACAAAATTACTTTTTTTGAATATTTATAGACAGAGCAGTAGAGTTCCAACTGGTAACTTCAGTAGTTTAGCTGTGCACTTAGATTTATGAATTTCTATGAAAGAGAAGTGTAAAAGGAAGAGTTTCCTCTCATTCAAAGAATTATTCCAAGCCACAGGTGGAGACTGCTTCATATGAATTCCCATCAGGATTCAAAATAGTTCTAGTGGCCAAAAAGCATATGTTTCTCTGAAGGTAAAATTCTTACATCTGGAATTCTTCTAATCAAACATGCTATATACCAAAACTGAAAGGATGCCTGAGAAGACCAGAAAGGGGAAAAAACCCAACTCAAACCACAAAGAATGTACTGAAACCCAAACTGCAGAAACCTCAAAAAGAGAGCTAATAACAACAGCATCACCCAAATTCCAGTTGCATCTCATTAGAGCTTTCCTACACAGGGACACACAGGGAAGTGCAGGAAAGTCAGCTAACTACAGGTGTGAAGTCAGTGCCCATAAATTAAAGCACATGTGCAGGTCCTCATTTAGGATTAAAATGCCTTTAGTGGTTAATCCTCCTCTGAGGATTTAGCTACAGCAATGTAAGGTAACTTTGTTCCTGAATGAGAGCATCCCCACAAGGGCTAAACATTTTCAGCCGGTGCACAGTGACTTCACACTTTAGCTCATTCACCTTCCTCAGGGTTCCTGAAAACACATGGCCTGGTAATTCTTGGCTGCAAAAGGGCCAAGAAAGTGGGGGACCAAAGGTGGCTGAGGGGAAAACAGGGCTAGGCCCATGATGAAGCCAGGCCAGGTTTGCTTTGCGCACAAAAGTTTGGCTACAGGAAGGACTTCCTTCCCAAAGGAAGTTGAACACCCAAAGTTGGGTTGAACACCCGACTGCATATTCACTTAACAAAATGTGTTCAAAGGGATTCCTTCAGTGCACTGCAGCAAAGTTAATTTGGCTGCACCAGCTTGGCTTAGTATTGTGTTCTGTTTTTCATGGTGCAGCCACCTGTGTTCAAATATAAAACACCTCACAAGAATCATAGAATCACAGAGTGGTTTGGGTTGGAAGGGACCTTAAAGATCATTAAGTTCCAACCCCCTGCCTTGGGCAGAGACCATTACACCAGGTTGCTAAAAGCCTGGTCTTGAGCACCTTCAGGGATGGGGCATCCACAGTTTGTCTGGGTAACAGTCTTAAAACCCTCAGAGTCAAGAATTTCTATTCCTAATATCTGGTCTAAATCTACCTGCTCTCCGCTTAAAGTTGTATCCCCTTGTCCTGTCACTACATGTCTGTATACAAAGTCCCTCTCCAACTCTTTTGTAGCTTTTTTAGGTGCTGGAAGGAGCCACAAAGTCTCTCTAGAGCCTTCTCTTCTCCAGGCTGAACAATCCAAACTCCCTCAGCCTGCCTCCATAGCAGAGGTGTTGCAGAACTCTGAGCATCTTCGTGGCCTCTTTTGGACTCTCTCCAGCAGGTCCACACCTTCCTTATGTTGGATGTCCCACAGCTGAATGCAGCACTCCAGGAGAGTTCTCACAAGAGCAAAGTGGAAGGAGAAAATCACCTCCCTCGACCTGGTAGTCACACTTGTTTTGATGCAGCCCAGGATATGGTAGAACTTTCTGGGCACACAGTACTGGGCCATTTCAAGCTTCTCATCTATCAACACCTACCAGTCAGGAGTGCTCTCACTCCCATTTTCTACCCAGCCTGTATTTGTGCTTGGGATTGCTCCAACCCATGTGCGGGATCTTACACCATGAGAAAGAGAGCAATTTGACTTTCAATCTTTCTTATTTTGATTCTCTTTCATTCCCCTCCCAAGTAATAGTGGAAAAAGGTGGCTAATCCTAAATGGAATCTGGATCTGGAAGAGCTTCGGTAAGCAGTGCATAGGGTGAAAACCTGAAAAGTTTGTTAGAGAAAAGGGTAAAGATGACTGGCAGACACAACAAGGGAATGAATTTGATGATCCAAAAACTTATTTCCATTCCCATGCATGTAGCCTCACAGGAAAGTTGTGCACACTGAAAGTAGGTAGTTTATGTCAATGCATGAAAATTGTGAGTGCTAAGGCCCCCTAACTCAATGATAAAATTTTCTGCATTTCTCTATTTCCATGGCATGCACAGCCTAATCGTAAGCTGAGTCACAGCAGCTAGTGGCCATTTGTATCTTGGATGAAAATACAAGCATCTCCCCTCATTTCCCTTGTGGAGAAACTGAGTCTCACAGCAAGAAGAAAGAGCAGGACAAGCCTGCCACAGAAATCTGCAACAGGAATCTGGGAGGGAGAAAATTCTATTTTGTTTCCATTTCCATGCCCAGTGCCCAACTTCCTCCTCACAATTGAAAAAAATCACACAAACAAGACTTTTGCCAGGTTGGCTTCCAGCACCCCAGTGTCTGCTCAAAAACCAGTGTGGCATGTACCACCTCTGCTAAAGCAAATAAGGAAACAACTGTGAGAAGGGAGAATGGGTCTGAAGTAGGAGCTGTGGTGAGCAGGGATAGTGGCTTTAACCATGCCAGGAACCCAGCTGCAGTTCCCCATCTCCAGGGCAGGTCACAGCCAGGAAGGGACGTGCCCCATGGCTGCTGTTTGCCACATGCTGGTGCTCAGGGTGCCTTGGCCACAGCACAGATGGGAGTTTCACATCGTGAGCCCATCAGCTGCAGTGCAAGGCAAACCAGAACCTCTCACAGATCAAACACACACCAATCCCTTCTTTCACTGCACAGCAACCACACTGAGGAAGCTCAGCTATGCTGAGGAAGATTTCAGTTTTACCACACGCATCCAGTGCTGTGGGAGACCGGCAGATAAAACTTTCAGCCTGGGCAAGTGCTCCATCAAGCTCTGGCTCTGCTGCCTTCATGGCTGTGTCATGAGCAGCAAGGGTTTGACAGGTGGTTTTGCTGTGAGAAAGGTGGCACTCTCATCCTGGTTGCCTCACACGAGTCTCATTTTGCCTCCTTGAAAAAAAGGTTCCTTGATACAGAAAGGAAACAGCACTTTCCTCTAGGTGATGGTGGTATGGGCATGAAGAAACACAGCTGGGAATTGCAACCCACCCAATGGCTTGTATGTTTGCTGGATAGGGAACCCAGCTGCATCCATAAAACCCTGAGTACCCACCTGCAACACCTAAGTTGGGCCGTCCCCACTACCACAGAAGACAGGGGTGATCCTTCTGTTCCCTCAACGTCTGTGTGAATCCCAAGGTGCTATTTGCTCTCTCCTCAACCCTACTAGAAGTTAACAGTCCCTCAAAAATTTTGCTGCAACTCAAATCTGCTGAAAGGATTTTAAGCTCTTCTGCCTGTTTTCTAGGTCCTGCACTGGCATAAGCAAAAGAAACACACACCTTTGTTCCAGCAAAATACTTGGCCTTCTCCTAGGAGAATGTTCCTCAGGGTAAATACTCACCCTCACTTTTGCTCTCACCAGTTTGTGCTGATAAACTTCAGCAACCAGGATGGAATAGGCCACTAAGAAACAAGGACAAGTAGCAGTTCTTCCCAAAAGGAGGACATGGGCAACAAAACTATTAAGCAAATCGTACAACAAGTTACAAGCAACTGTAAAAATCATGTAGGGTTTTCTTCAGGTTACTGTATATATATCTTTGTATATAGTTCAAAACCACCAAAAACAAAGACAAACCTAGGCAACCTGGATTCACACACGGTGATAGCATCTCTGAGTTTTGAATTTCAACCTTCCGTATGTGGGGGGTCCTATTGCCACTTGGGTCTGGTAGTCATTTACCACACTTATGCAGAGAACCAGAAGGAAGACCACCTGCCACCACAGCCATCATCACCAGGATCTCCTGCTGGAAGAGTGGAAAGTCCAACAGTTTAATGACAGGAGAAACTGGAGTCTGCAGAACCCTGCAGCTGTACATAACCCAACTCCAGGTCTCCAGAGGCAGAGACAAGGCACAAATGGGCCGTGGCGGTGCCAAGAATGTCCAACACAACATTTAGTAAAAGCGAGTGAAAAGATTGCAGAGACTTTCTGGAATGATCCATTAACATTTTTATGATGAAATGTAGGTGTGACAGGTCCGAACCATCTCCTCTCACCTCCTTAGCGTGGCAGGGGCCGAAACACCTGCGGACGCGATACTGCATATGGCAACATGCTCACTCTGCCAAGAGACACGAAACTGTGTTGATGGAAATATGAAAATAGCCACACCTCAAGCAGATCTGGGTTAAAATGGAGGAATTGTAGCTTTCAGTCTTCTTGCACGGAGAATATTTACAGCAGGGGGAGGGGAAAATGTGCGTGGAAGTTTGCAGCCCCAGTTGTGCTCTGTTCAGCCAGGAAGTCAGGTATGCTATCGGTGTGGTGGCTGGTATCCCAAAACTGCGGGAAGATGAGAGGAAGAAAGAAAAACAAGCTGGGGTCTTTCATTTAGGTTAAAACAAGTAACTGGGCTCACTGTGAGGGTAACTGGGTGAGAAGCACCAGCCTGGGGTATAGAAGGAGTCGTGCCAAAGTGTCTGAAGGTCTATCGTAGCCATGAGAGTCTGTAGCTGGAATTTCACCTCAGCCTGTGAGGAGGGAAAATGAGAAAGAAGGCACAGATTTGGGTACTAGGCCCACTTGTGGGGATGATGTGTCTCTGGGTGGCGACTGAAGAGATATGATGCTTCACCCATACTGGAAGGAATGAGAAGGGTGGTGGGGAGAGGGAAGGAGGAGAGCTCATATAAGCAGAGATCCCATTTTGTTTCCTTTCAGTTTCATTGCAATTAAGGCTCCTAATTGAAACCAGTTTTACCCAAGGTTTACTGTGCTGGTTGTTTTCTTTCTCTGCTGTTAAATGCAGGTGTTTCACATAGCAGGAAGTTGGCACATAAGGGTAAATTTCCAAAGTGCTGCCTGTACCATTCATAACTTAATGCCTGGAGAAACCAGCATTGTGAAAAGCCCAGCTGTGCAAAGGAGATGTAGGATGAGAGAGGAGGACGGGGAGAGAGAAAGAAGCCCATGTTTGTCACAGCCCATGGACACTGCAGTGAAGGTGTGAGGAATAAAAGTCACAGAAACATAGAATGGTTTGGATTGGATTGGAAGAGGTCTTAGAGATTATTTCACACCAACCCCCCCCTGCCATGGGCAGGAACACTTTCCACTAGACCAGGTTGTTCCAAACCCTATACAACCTGGCCTTGAACACTAAGGGATGTCAAATAGGGTCAGCCTTGATCTGTTGCAGCATATGAGAGCCCACCCCAATCCTGCCTTGGTGCATTAAGGGTTGCCATGGGGGCAGTGTTAAACTCCATCATTTTGTGTTGGACCTCTGCAGAGCAGAGCTAGCCTAGATGAAGGAGGACCTCCAGGGAGCTGTTTACCAGCCTGGAAGTGGACTGCAACTCTGTAGACGCCACTTCACTGATGTGGAGTGAGTGAAACATGAACTGAAGCAATATTAAAATTGTAGTGTGCCTATAGAGCCATAGGAGTGTGTGTGATGCTTTGCAGACAAAGAAAATTCTGAATAAGAAAAAAATATACATATTATACCCTTAATAAAATACCTTCAGAGAGGCCTGTGGCAGACTCTATTCCCTCATCTTCCTCAGTATCTGAAATACAGTTTAGCAGTGCTTAGGGATGGAGAAAATAGAGATGCATTTATGGACAGCAAACCTGGCAAACCCCTCACATTGCTGCTTGGGGTTGCACAGTGGATGAGAGAGAACAGCCATTCCCAGCTCAGGAGAGGATGTGATGGTAATTTTGGATGTTACCATGGGGTAGGATGATACCAGTTCCATATAACATCCTCCTCCTAATTTTGACATTACTTACTCCTGGAGGAAAAAAATAAGCCCTTGAGCTTGTGAAGCAGCTTTAGAGCTGGGACACAAGCTGTGGGTAGGTTTTTTGCCAATATACTTCTGTCTGCTCAAAAATCAGTCCTCTGCATGCAAAAGGGCTCTGGGCTGGAGATGCAAAAAAGCTCTTAATGCAGAAATCAGCTCAGTGCTCAGGCTCCATCATGCTCTGCAGCTTCTGTTTACCTGTAGAGCCTTGGCCTGGAGGAAACAGGGGTGTTGCAGGCTGAGGTGGCTGTGATGCAGAGCCAGGGTCCAACCTTCCTCTCAGACAGAGAGCTGCACATCTCATCTATTCAATCCAAGCACTCCTCCTCAGGAGGCAGAAAAAAAACAACAAACCCAAAAAAACCCCACTTTTGCTAGGAAATAGGTCACCAAGCTTTGGGTTTTAACCACAAGGGCAACCATTTTCCTATCACACCATGGCTCTCTGCCCTGCACCCATCCCAGGGTGCCTCAGCAGGCAGGGGCAGCCTGGATTTCCCCAGCCGACCCAAGCACCGTTTTGTGCAGCAATGCACAACCCTGCCTTGCTCTGTACCAATTACCCCTTGCTCCACTGAGCAGTGCCTTTCAGCTGCGTGCCCAGTGCCAGGGTAATGTGATAAAAACCACGTCAATATCAAACAGAATTAAGCCCAGTGTCACTCAGGTGCTGTTTTCAGAGGAGCGGAGCGGTGTCACAGGGTTAACCACCAACGGAAGCTGAAGCTTCAACAGCCTTTATTAGCTCGGCAAGTGCTCCTAACCACACTCTTCCTACTTGCAGAAGAGGCATCTTCTTTCATGGGCCTCCTCTTGGGTTGGGGAGGTGATATTTACCAAATAAAAACTGTTGCTGCACCTGTGTAGTTCTCATGTGGCTTTCACTACCTCCCAGGTTAACCCATTCCTCTCGGAGGCTGGTTTAGGGAGCATCCTTGGCTTTTATTTGGGTTTGCAAGAGGGAGGATGGGGGCAGAGCCTTCAGGGTGGCACTTCAGCTTGCTCCTTGTCTTTCTCAGCAAGATGCTTGGCTGACAGGGGTAGGTGGGGATGGGAATGCCTTCAGACCTGCACAGAGCTCCTCAGCTGCCTTGGCTGCTGGGATATGAGGCGTACATGTGAGAATGGTGTAGAGGGGTGAAAATATTTCTTTGGCATGATCACCCCACACAGGTCTGTGCGTCACTGGGGTCCACGCCAGCCTCCTGTTAGGCATCTTCCAAGCTGAGGAGGTGAGGGAGGGGCAGGGTTGTGTGGAGGGAGTGTTTTGGGAGTGCCTTCTAAATTCATAGACATTAAGTAAACAACTCTGTGATTCCACACATGTTTTCTTAGAGGCAGAACCCACCCTTATCTAAATCCAGGTCCTTCATTCCTCATTCCTGCTTTGGTGCTGCTTTTGGAAGAAGAAGAGCTGTGAGACAGACTGCTTTTTATCTAGCAGTGTTCAAATTGCTGTCTGCACAGCAGCCCTGGAAGCTGTGTGGGCACAGCTGGGGTTGGCAATAGGAGGAGGGGAAGAGAGGACCAGAGTACACTGTCACCCACTACAGACACTCCCCCAAGATTTGTGCCTCTGTCAAGCTTCATTATTCAAGCTGTCACCCACCTTATTCACCATGGTGAATAAACTCCACGTGAAACTCTCTAACTGGTTCTGTAATTCTTGTCTCTATGGGCCAAATTTCCCATATCCAAGGTGTCATTGGCAAAACACCTTCAAGCAAACCTTTTCTGAGTGTGGGGTGCTGCCAGGTGACAGCCCAGCTGCAGCAAAGCCCTGCAGCACAGCCTCTCCCACTGCTGTGATTCTTCACACCCAAGGCTGCTGCTTCCTGCATGCCAGGTCAGCCCTACCAGGAGCACCTGGCAGGTGAAAATACACAGCAGGACAGGAGCTGTAATGTTGTCTCCAGAGGTGAGAGAGACAAACCTTTTCCAAGAGCTTACCTGGGTCCAGTGGGCTGCTGGAGAAATTCAGGGAATTAAAAACCCCCAGGGCTAGTGAACACAAAGGCAGCCCCTTTGGTTCAGATGCAAATTGCTGACACCTGGGAGGGTGTTTGAGGAAGTATCACTGCATGGTTATTCCCAGGTTTTTTTCCCAAGGTATCTATTGTTTGCTGTTAGCTATAACACACTGCTCTTCCCCTCGGTACCCATTCCCCCCAGCTATACTGAGAGTCTAGTGTTGAACATAAATGGTTCAATGCATCTGATCTGAGTTTCCTTCTGGCATTGGAATAACCAGAGTCCCAGTTCTGTGTCACAATTTCAAGCAGGAAGACTTTGAGGTAATGGTGGTGAAATCAAAAACTCAAAAAATTAAGTCCACCTCTGAGATTACCTTAAGGACGACATGAAAATTTACCAAGGGACAGTTCTGTGTTCTCTTTTATTTGCTTTCTGATCTAGAGCACTTAGGTAGCCACATCATCAAAATCATCTTTACCACTCTGAAAGATGGACATGAGCTCTTAAAAAAAAAAAAAAAAAAAAAAATTAAACCAAAAAAAACCTCTTCAGAAGTCATAGAAGCTGGTGCTACTTATATTGATGGAAATGAGCATCAGGGAGGAAAAGTGCAGCTTGGATATTGCTCTGAGCTGGTCCAATCCATCTCTTAAGGCCACCAAGGAAAAACAAAGGCAAAAGTGTTTCTTGCAAGCAGTTCTCCCTTTTCCCCATAGTGGGTCTGAAGTCATTGCTGGAGAAATGTTACAGCAAGAGAGGCAGGACCCTTAAATCAGTTTATAGTTCCTGTTTTCCTTCACCAGGTGACTAATTAGTCCCAGATGGGGCTAGTTACATTTCCCTGTTGGTAAAGAAACCCTGTGGAAAAATCCTGTTTTCCAGAAGTGGAGAGACCATAAGCTGCTTGACTGTGAGGAGCTCCTCTCTCTCCCCACCATGTCCTACCTCCTTCATCTTCCCACTTTGTCCATAGCTGAACCAGGAAATATCAGTTTCTGTACTTCCCCCACCCTGAGTTATCCCTCAAACACAAGCCTCCATGTTCAGTGTTAAAATTCCTATAAACGCTGAATTTAAAAATTTTAAAATATTTAATCTTGTTATTCAGGATTTTGGCCTAAAGATGTGGGACGAAAAGTTGTTCCTTTTTCCATGTTAGGTCAGAAAAAAAAAAACAGTGTGCTTTGGGAACCAAGGAGTGCTAATAAGTTGTTGGAGAAAAAAACACATGGCCAGATGCTATTCCCTCAAGTCCCTGAGATGTTACCAGTGGAGGTGTGACAGTGCTCCAGCACTCCAAGACTATAAACAGAACCTTAAGCAACTAATTTCAGACAAATCATTTTAGAAATGAAGCATTCACTTACTCATCTACTCAAAACCTCCACTCTTTAATTGTCTATCTCATTCTATGAAAGTGCATTGAAAATCTACCAACTTTATAAATAGAACTCAGTTAACAATCACTTTGATGTCTAAGATGAGGTCCACATTGCTACTCCCCCTGTCTACCTGTCTGTTTTTTGAGATTGTCTCTGTTTAGACCAGCATTCCTGGGCTGGTAGTGAGATAGATGTAAATGAGGGATGATGAAAGATTAATTATTTTTCATTGGAGGGAGTTTCTTACCAAGGTTTTCTATCTCACGAACATCCCAAAGTAGAGAAGGGAGATTATAACAGCAGGAAAAAGGCCAAGTCCTCCCTGCTTCCCTCTGAAAAACAAATTTGGTCTTTTAATCATGATCCCCTTTTTCAAGTGCCACAGAACTTGAATATAGTCCTGATAATCTCCCAGCTTGCTGCTGGGGTGCCTCATTTGGGCTCTGCAGGCACTCCAGCACTGATGTTTCAGGGTGGGGAGATCAGGGTAATGCAAGTCACTCACTGGTCCTGAGGTAAATGGGCACACACACAAGGTGGTCTGAACAGAGCACCCAGAATCCCTCTGTGTCCCTTGCTGAAGGTCTCATCACCTAAAAACTGAGACTCCTGTGATGATATTCAGAATCTGCAGTGTCCAGATTTTATGTCAAACACCTTATTGTGCCCTATTGAAAACCCAGCACTAGGATGGCAGGTGGGATATGAGGGATAGTGTAAAGAGCTGGCTGGGCCAGACAGCTGAGAAAGAGCCCACCCACATCTTGCCTGACTTAGACAAGTCGCATCCATCCCTCACATTCATAATTCCTCAAGTTGCTTCCAAAATTCAGTGTGTGGGACCTGAAAAACACCTATCATGGAGGGGGTCTGAGCACAGATAAACCAGACCTGTTGCCAGTACACTGGAAGGCTAATTAAAATGAATATGGCTTTCAGTAACTTCCAAGCTAAACAATTTGCCAAACTTTCTAAATATTGGAAGTGTTTTGCCTCTATTGGCTCCATCCTCAGGCATCACAGGATGATTCGTTCCACCAATAATTCATGTACCTGCATGTTTTAATGACAACTGAAATACCCTGGCATTTCTGGGCTAGCATGTGTGCTGTGATCTATGAGCCTACACTCCCTCTGCCTCCACTTTGAACTGAACTGCTTTATTAAGCAACCCCACTACCCACCACTGTCAAACGTGCCAGGACCTGTGGAGTTCTCTTGTACAATGTTGCCTTTGAATCCCTTCCAAGACCCAACCAGTAGCACCAGTATTCAGACACTGTAGGATGATACCCACAGCCAATGAACTAAAACTTCCTTTGGGAATCTGTAGAAACCCAAGGAGCCTGTTTTGTTGTTTTTTGGTTTTGTTTTTTTTTTTCTTTTGTTTTTTTGGTGGTTTTTTTTTTGGTTTTTTTTTTTTTTTTTTTTTTTTTGGGTGTTTTTTTTTTTTTTGTTTTTTTTTTTTTTTGGTTTTTTTTTTGACAGAACCAATTGATGCACAATCTGCAGTCATTAGGACAGGGAGTTAGAAATATGCATATCTGCAATAAAAATCTCTACACCTACCAGCTTCCCCAGGAGACAAAGTTGCCACTCCTAGAGGACTAGAACAGGGCACTCTGAAAAGAGGAATATAGCAAAAAGTGGTTCTTCTGCCTTATCTGTACTGCACATGAAGCTGCCTCAGAAGCTTATTTCTAAGGATTTTTTTTCTGATATTTACTCTTTTATTGTTACAAAGCGGGTAAGATACAGAGCCTTAGATATCCATGGTCAGATCCACGAACAAGCTCATGCATTTCAAGTGGTATTAGATATTCAAGTAGGAATTTGGAATGAGATTTAGTTCACAGATTAAGGTATCCAAATTCAGGTGTTTACTTGATGACCTGTGAAATCCCATTGCAGCTGGTGGGAAGCCAGCAGCGTTGCCAATGACTTGTTAAAATTTACTCAGCTCACCTTAGAGCAGATACTTTCATTAGGCCACTAATCAGTTTTCTCATTAGTAGAGACTGTACTTTCTAGGACCTTCATCCAGCTGGCTACTTACCAACACCTGGAGTAAAACCCTGGAATATCTATATAATTTTCACCAGACAGTCAGAAATTATTTGGGATCTATGGAAGACCTGTGGTCTGAGCAACAGCATGAGGGAAGACGCGTCTTAGAGCACCTCAAAGGACACTCAGCACAGGCTCTCCATGAAGGTGGTCACAGCACCAATACTTCCAGAGTTCAGGGAGTGTTTGGACAATGTTCTCAGGCACTTGGTGTGATTCTTGGGGTTTTCTTGCACAGGGCCAGGAGCTGAACTTGATGACCTTTGCGTGTCCCAACTCAGCATCTTCTATGATTCTATAATATATGTGGGAAATTAATAGTGCAGGGAAGGTAGAACTTTTTTGAAACAAGGGACAGAAAGAATGTCTATGGTTGATTAATTTTGTGCCATTTGCCCTCAGAGCCATGGTCTATTTGTTGTCACAGACATGTCCTTTGAGTGTAACTTTTTGGCTCTCAGGCCTCTGGTCTACCAGAGGGCTGGTCAGTATAGTGGTTACTCAGGTCTCCTTTAAGTTGTTTCAGTAGAAGTGAAACTAAACAGCAATAAAGGGGAGAAAAAAAAAAAGAGACCCGACAGGCAACAGTCTACCTGCTTATCAGTCTGATCTAATGTCCTCTCATCTTGGGATGAAAGGGCAAGGGCAGCTTTGCTTCTCCTGACCACCAAACAATTGTTCTTCATGCATTTTTTTGCACATATATATTTATTTATACTACAGCACTTCATAGCAAACTAAGATGGCTCTTGGCCAAAATATGCACAGTGTTTTTCAGTTTGGTCTCTGTGAACAGCTCCCAGAAGTGTCTGGACAGACAGAGAGAAATTTTGGAGCAGCCTGTACTGCTTGTGTTCTGCTGGATCCTAGCAAACACAAAACAGGATGCAGCCTTGGCAAAAGACAGCAAAGGAGGATTTCTAGCTGTGCTTTAATATCTACTGAAGTTGCTATGGGATCTCTTCTCTCCATTTCCCATTTCTCTTTACCTGTTGAGTTTTCCTAGAGAAATCCAAGGATGTGCTCCATGCACATGCCATGTCCCAGAGCCCTGATTCCCAAGTGCCAGCATGAGGAACCATCTCTCCCTCTGTTCCCGATGTCAAAGGTTCTTTCCTGTGGAAATAAATGCACACAGGATCCTGTGCACTTCTGAGACTCCTCCAACATGGAATCATCATGTGGCCATGGCATGCATCCAGCCCCAGGAGCCCAAAATTTCTCCTGAGTTCAGTAGTTTAAGCTCATACCTATATAATCAGACAAAAAAAAAATCCCAGGAACAGGTCTTACTTAATGAATTAACATAGAACTTTCTCCTTCCAGCCAATACCCCCGAGCCACAGCATTCTAATTCCCTTCCTGTCCCACACTGGTACATTTATACCAGCAGGTCTGTTCCGGTAGGTGTGAGTGGGATAGGGTGAAAGCAAAGGGTTTATTACTTTTATTTTTCCAAGAAAATTAAGCAGAGCAATTTTGGGCATAAGCAGGGACTAAGCCCCCTTTTATTGCTCTGGCAGAGTAAAGAGGCCACAAAAGGCATTTAAATTACCATTACCCTTATCAGAGTCAGTTCAAAAGAAATTCTGTTTATTTCAGACTCACTGATTTTATTGGCAGTTTCAGCCCTTGGAGAATATAACCCTACCAAAACAATACTCTTTAACAAGCCATTGCCCAGAGAAGCTGTGGCTGCCTCATCCCTGGAAGTGTCCAAGGTCAGGTTGGATGGGGCTTGGAGCAACCTGGGATAGTGGAAGGTGTCCCTGCTCATGGCAGGGGGTTGGAACTGGATGGGCTTTAAGGTACCATCCAACCTAAAACATTTTATGATTCTAAGGTTCTGTGGTTGCTGTTTGCTTTGAAGCCAGCACAGAGAGGGGACACTCAGATAAATGTCAGGAGGTGGCTGCAGTGCCAGAAATGAGGCTTTTTTTGTGTCTGCAAGGAGTAGAAACATCTAAAAGCCCCAGTTTTACAGGGAGGTGGTCTCCTTTCACCTCTCCTAACCATTGGCATCTTCCAGGTTGCTATTTTTGAATACACCCTAATAAACCTGCCCTTCTCCTCCACAAAAATCTCCCAGTGGGATTTGCAGATGCTCAGCTTCAGGCTGGCTCCAAGTTTTCTTACAAGTTTAGTTCCTGCAGTTACTTGAGCAAGGATAGACTGTATCACTGAATCTTCAGCATTTCCTTTATCTGTTATTTAAAATGGTAAAGCTTACCAGGGAGATGAATACAGGAACAGAGGAGTTGAAAGCTTTTATATCAGTCCTGTGCAAACAAAGTTAATGTGTCTTCCTTGTGCACAAAGATTAACTGTGATTAAGTGCTCCAATATGAAAAACGAAGAGAGAAAAATAGAAAAGTGTTGCAGTGCTTAGCCATCCTTCTTAAAATAACTACCATTGTGTTAGGCTTAAAAGGCATTTGCTAAAGATTTTGTGAAGAATTAAGCTTATTTGTTATTCTTTTAAGATAGAAACAAGAGTAAAGGAAAAGCTGTTAGTCAACATTGTCTTAGAAGATAAAGGTTTCTAGATAAGAGCATATATGGGTCAATAGAAGCTTCAGTAAATATCTTTCTTGATTGACAGGTCTCTTGAGATTTTTTTAGCTGGTTTAATGTCACCTTCTTTTTCTTTTTCTTCTTTTTTTTTCTGCTCTTGCAGTAATATTGGCTGAGGGGGACAAGCAAGTTATGTCACATTTCTGTTTGACCAGCAGTGACCCCAGGAAAACAGTAAGAAGCAACCTAAGGGCTGGTGTTTACACCATGTCAGCCCAACTCAGGTATCTTATCAAGAGGCTCAGTTAAATGAATGAGACAGAGTCATCCCAAACACTTCTTTCAGATTATTTCAGGAGTTGTACTTTGATGATCCTTGAAGGTCCTTTCCAACTCAGGATATTCTATGATTTTATGATTAATAATATCTCCAACAGGGGAGACTTTTCTCTGATTTAGCTAAACTCATTTAAAATCATCCCTTAGAGCATGAAAAGAAAAGAGCTGTACACTGCAAACTCCCCCTGCTATGGGGAGTAGGCATTGATGCTTTAAGCTGTTTGTCTGCAAGGTGTAACTGTCAGGTGCTAAAAACTGCAAACCTACCTAGAAGTCCTAAGGCAAAATATAAAATTCAAAGATCTTTTAATTTTCCTTCTGTGGCTAAGGTTATTTTTTTCAGTTTCCACTCACAAGACACAAAGATTAAAAACAACTTACATCGAAGAGGTAAAAAGTAAAAAGAAAAAAAGAAAAAAAAAGAGATTCTCAGATGATAAGCTCATTGCAGCAGCTGAGTATTTGTAAGATATTCAAAACAAAATAGGCTGAGCCAGGGTGTAGATGTGTCTGTCCCCCTGGAAATAACACCTCACTCAGCAAAGATGCCCTTTGACTGCAGTGTGCCTATCTGAGGAGTCGAGTGTTGCTCAAAGACCTGATGCTGACCACCCCTGAAATACATCCAGCTGGGTGAGAATAAAGCTGAGACCACAGTGCAGCATCCCTTGAATCCCAGTCTTAAAGGATAACCACCCCCAGAAGAGGTTCCTGTGTTGAACAGTGAGAAAATAAATAGCTCTGCTTTTGCATCAGGGTGCCAGATTTTGGAGCTTTTGAAGCCTTTTCACATCTCTGCCAGAGGCAGGAGAGAGTTTGCAGACAGAGAGACAGGAGGACAGGGAGGCACAGAGGTTTGCCTACAGTGGAAAACTGTTTAACTTAACTGAGTGACCAGCAAAAAATAATTTTTCCTTATGGACAGATCGAGACTGGAGCAGACTTCTTGTGGATTTTTTGGGCAACCTACCCCACAAATTAGGGCTTTTAAAATGGACCTTAGGCTAGTTACTGAGCATCTATACCAGGGATTCACAGGAGCTTTCAGCTGTGTCCCTGGGGTATGTTGGATGTGGCAGAGCTGGGTGTGTTGGCAGAGAAAATGCCCTTTGCTGTGGACATTGCCTGCAGCTCCAGCTGTGCTTTGGAGCTGGCTCCCAACCCATGTCACAGCAGGAATCTTGCTGAGACTCCCAGGTTTGTCCCATCTCAGCAAACAAGGAAAGAAGCAGGTCCTCTCCTTGGGTAAGGTCACACTCTACAGAGCTTAAGGGCTGTCTTTGGTTCTCACCATCCCACCCTGATGGCTCAGAGGTGCTGACAACCACCATAAGAACCACCAGGATGGTGCCCTTCAGCCAGCAAGGAACCACAGATTCCTGACATCCACAGAACACAAATGATGGATCTGTGTAGGAGATGGATGGATGCTTCCAAGGCAGAGTAGTGTGAATCTCCTAGAAATGTTGTCCTTCCCCCTTTCCCCCACACAGTCCCTCAGCTCCTCTTTCTGGGACAACCATAACTGTGACCTGTGACGCAGAGGGGACAGAGCTACAGCTGGAAGCTCCCCTGGGAGATGCACTGCCTGGGCATGAGATGAAAAAGATTTCTCCTGGGAAAATGGGCACAAACACAGTGACTGATAAAAGCCTTTGAAATACACTGTTCAGTGAGGACAAACCTGGGAAAGAAGATGTTTGATGAGACACACAAAAGTTCCAGAAAAATGTTAGTGTGTTTCAACTCACACAATTTTCAATCAGAATTAGTGCCAAGTGTATGGAAGGAATTCAAGTATTAGCCTTCCCCACACATCCCACTGCTGGTGCTGGCTACAGCCAGCTCATATGATTTGGAACTTGATTTATCCTCTGTGCAAAGTCCTGCTTCAAATTCAGTAACGCATTTATTTCTTTTCTCAGACACAACTTATTTTCCCAACCTAAAGACTGCCTGAGAGGCAACAGATAGTTCTGCCTTGAAATGTGATATGGCAAAAGCTGGGGTGATTTTGGCCTGTCTCAATATTGTGATCACTGTTGGGATGTAAGAGCCCTTCCCCTACAAGCTGCAGGGACAGTGTGTGTGGATGATCACGTGCATTTCCACATCCCTCATATCCATGTTGAGTAGGAGGGGTGCTGAGAAGGGCAGCAAAACATTTTAGGACTGGCAAAAGCCACAGACACCATGAGAAGCTTGCTGAAGAAAGTACTAACTTGTAACCCAGTCTGAAAATGGCTGAGAGGTGTGAACACTGCAGGGGAGGGGGAACTGGCCTAATGTAGGTGAAGAAATCAGTGGAGACAAATATGTGAGGTAAATCTTGAAGGTCACAATCCACATTTAGATCCTCTTAGAGGAGACAATGAAATTAATTGGTGATTCAGTGATTCTACTCAAGCATTCTCCTTGTGTGGCATGAGAGACCAAGAGGGAATTAAAAAAAAAAAAAAAAAAAGACAGCCAAAGTAGAAAAGAAAAAGAACAACATTTGGTGAAGTGTTTATATTGTGCACAGCAAGAGCAATCAAGTGGTAGGTGGTTGATGCAAGTGTTTCTAAATGCTCAGAGGATTTGCATGTTGCCATACCAGTAGAATTATTCAGGGCTTCAGCTCAGGATTTGAAGGCCAGACCTTTGTTTTCCAGAGGTTACCCCATCAGCCATCCTTCCCCAAAGGTCTCCCTGTATGTGACAACACAGACCTCAATCACATTAAGGACAAACTGCTAAAATGACCCTTTAGCTGATAGATCAATGGAAAGAGAATAACAAAACACCAATTTGAAGTTATTCTGGGCCAAAACTTGCTAGATGGGTGTTTCTCTCATGTGTCTGCCCTGGGTTTTCATCCTGAGACTGCAAGTCCAAAGCCTGGCTGAGTACAGAGCTGAATAGAGAGCAGCAAACCCGAGGTGTCCTTTTCTGCATTCCACTCCCCTCCCTCCTCTGCCATTATTAGCAAATGTCTGATTTCAAAGTAGGCCACTAGAAAAGACCCTTTTAAGTTGTGGGTTTTGTCTCCCCCTCCATGGTTTTTATTTTTAATTGTGCACATTGCCACCACTTGTTGAGGGACCCAGTTGTTTTGCTTCTTCCTTCTGTTTGTTTTGCCCTTTGCTTCTCACATGGGGGAGGATGGCAGAGGGTGGAAGCAATCATGCTCACCATCAACAAACACAGGGCACAGAGAGGTCAGCCCAGCACCACACTGTGTGCCTGAGATGGAACTTCAGGGGCAAGAGCCAGAGCACAACCAGCATCATTGGGGGAAGCAAAAAACAATGCTTTTTTAATTTTTTTTGTTTGTTTGTTTGTTTGTTTGTGTTTCGTTTTCTGTGGACAGTCTCAGTGATTAAAAAAAATAATAAAATTTAATTAATTCATGTGCATTTTCAAGCTCCTGGAGACCTGAAATGCTGAGGTGTGTTTAGGAAGTCTAAGTCTGCATGTGGGACAGAGATGTCATTAAGAAAAATAATATCCCTGAACAGGGAAGGCTGGAGGGGGTGGAGAAAGGAGGGAGGTGGAAGATGAGGAAAGCTGCTAAGCTAAGAAATGATGAGGTAATGATAACATAATTTCCTAAACTGGCTACTAATTAGCCACAGCTCTGGAGCTTAGTACTGTGAACCAACTCCATTATAACCCAAAAATCACTCTGAAAAAGAAAAAAAAAATCAGCAGCACATTTTTCAGCGACAGTGTTAGCCAAATTTAATGCATGTAATGTAATTCATTTTACAGATTTTTTTCCCTTTTTTTTTCTCCCCTATACTTTTAGCTAACACACCAAAATTTCTTATGTACACAGGAGACAGAACAAGAGCAATTTTTTATATTAAATAAAACTAAAGCATACGGGAAATTCCCTTTTTGGTGCTGATCTGGCAAAGCCAGAGATGAACAATTTTCAAATCAGCCTGATGAGCAGAAAAAGTTGGGGTTTTTTTCCTTACATGAGAGTAAGGAAGAGGAAAGACAAACATGTTTGTTTGTTTGTGCCCAGCTCACCCTCCCTTGCCCAGCTCAGTTTCTTTGTGCTTTGAGTCACCTGCAGTAGTCAGAGCCATGGGTCAGCCTGAGAGGTCTCAGGAGGAAATACAGCATCCTGAACAGTGGCAGGGGTAGGGCCTGCAGCTCCTGAGGCCCTGGTGCCTTTCACATGACAGCAAAATGTCTATATAAAATACTCCTTCCATGGGAATAGCTGCGTAAGAAGGCAGGAACCCCTTGCTCATTTAACAGGCATTACCTACAGCCAGTTTTCTTTAGTGGAGGAAGAGGTCCATTCTTCATCCTGCCCCCCACATCAACTCCACATGCAAAAGGGCATTTTTTTCTAAGGAATTACAATTAAATAAATACAATCCTTAGACATCATAAAGTGCAGTGCAGCTCAGCTTCAATGCAAAGCCATGCAGCAACAAAAAGCAGACAGCAGCTCAGTAAAGTCAAAGACCAAAAAAATAGAAATAATAGTTCAATTTACATGAAGCCATAGATATTAACTTTTAAAAATTGACATGAATACTGTGGGGTGACAAGAAAGGAGGGGATCTCACCCAGGACATATCAGAAAAGGAAAACTAAAATAGGTGTGCCAAAATTGCTCTTTTAATGCTGGACCCCAAATGTTGGTAGCACAGTGTTGGTTGCTTCTGGCAACAGAGATGTCAAGTGGAGAAGTTGATGAGATGTTGCAACAGAGAAGGTGGAATGCTGAGCCAGGAACATGACAGCAGCAGTACCTCCAGGAGATGGAGAGAAGGGTGCTTGGGAAACTACAAAAAACAGCCAATATCCCAGCCAGGAGCCACAGAAAGAAATGTTCTGGGGAGAGGGGTTTGGGACAGGTCAGGCCTTGGTGTTTTGGATACACAAGGAGAGAAGGAGCCCAAGTGGCAGTGGAGGGGGCTGAGCCTCTCCCTTCCTAGCACTCCACATTGTGCACTGGCCTTGTCCCCTTACTTGCTCTTCTCACTGTCTCTTTCTCCCCACAGCACTGCTGAGGACCCAGACTGGGAGCACAACACCTTTGGCCATAAAGGAAAGGAGGGGGAGGCTAATGAGGGAGCTAAAGCCCTTTTCTTTCCCTTCTCCTTGTAAACCCACACCTGTGCATCCCAGCTGTGTTCACAGCCTGGGTTTTGACTGGAACCTTTCTTTTATATGGTAGAAAGAGCTTACCTGGATGGCAAATCTGGGAGTGCACAGATGAAATCAGCCTCATGCAGGGGAAAGTCTCCTGCCATCAGTGCACATGAGCATGAGCTAACAAACCCTGCCAATCTTCACAGCTAAGAGATTTCCTCCCCATCACTCAGCACCAGCTGCAAGGGTGAGGGCACAGAGCTCCTGGCTCCAGCTCAACTTCCACTTTCCAAATGCTACATCCTCCAGGTGAGGGATAATCCACCACGTGTAGCATCCATTTCAAACTGCTGCTTCTGCCACGCTCTTCATACATTTCACATGAGCAAAATGAGAGATTCAGGAGGGGATCATCAGAGCAGGGGGTTCAAGGAAGATGGATTGTGCAGCAGACTAGCTGAATAAAGAAAAAACGAGCTTGGTTTCTCTTTCTCACTTTCTAGTTTGCTGAGTAATTGAAAGAAAAGGGTTTCCATGCACCAGGACTCTGGTTGCCCTTTGTGAACTTTAGCCATTGTAGACAGTGAGAGACTCAGGTGGTGTAAGGAGAGCCCTGTCTTTACAAAATGACCTTCTCTTATACCACAGCTTCCACCCCCAGTCTCACATTGTCAGACTCTCCCACCACCAGTGCTTTCTGCAGCTGGCTGCAGCCTGACCCTCTCTCAGCCACAGCTTTAGAGTTGTCTTATGTATTTCAAAAACTGGCTTGGTGGTTTGGTGTTGTTTTTTTGAGATGGGGTAAATATGTATTGGAGGTTTTTCTGCTTTATCTTAAATATGAAAAGAAAACTGAAAAAAATTATCACAAGCAGAAGCTTCAGGCATATCTTTGTGTCACAGGAGAGAAGAAAAGGACTAGTTTGCAGCTAAACCAAGGGTTGCTCACTGAAAACAAGGACAAGATCCCCAGCTCTCGAAAATACTATTTTGTATCAGCTTTGGGAGCTTCTTACCCAGAATGGGTCCTGCCAATCCTCATACACCACACATGAGCTTCATTTCTTTGCTCTCTGGTCCATTTTCCCCTGTAGGTGATGATCATCACATGTGTTGTCACCCTGGCATCTCTTTTCTGCCCTAGGACCAGATCCTGCCAGACACAGCCCATGGGCACATCCCACCCTGTGTCGAGGGCTCTGGAGCAGAGCAGAAGCTTCAGCCTGAGGTGGAAACATCCCCCTCACACATCCACAGGTGTTTCCACCACTGGCACAATGCACCCCTCTGGGTCAGGAAATGTGGATTGGTGACCAGGACATTATTATGGGGCACACAAAATGTGTTCAGTGGGTGACTTACAGGTGTTCCTGCCACATCAGACACCCCTGAAACCCTGCTAGGCAGATGCATCTCCCTCCTCCTAAAAAGCAGAGAAACACTTGAGTCCTTTTGAGGATCTAGATTCATTTCCAAAAATTGTTAATGTATTTAAGAACTACTGGAGTTGAACAGCTGAATTGACTAGTGCTTTCATTTTAACATAGCTTTTGAAAATGAAATATCAGAATGGTGTTTCCTGAAAGCTTTTCTTTTAAATTTAGAAATAGGAAATTCAAGCAAGCCAGTTTGGCTTTTTGAAGGCAGGGGTTGTTTTTTGGCTTGATTTGGTTTGGGCTTTTTTTTCCCTAAAAGCATCTGAGTTTCAGTGAATAATTGTTTTCCAAAAAAATTCAAGTCTTAATATCTTACCAGATTTTATTCAGTCATAGTTGAAACCGTCACAAGGTTGTACAAAGCTCTCTTTAAAAACATGGCACACAAAACCAGGTAGGCTTACTCAAGCAGGTTGCTGCCTCTGGTTCTCTTTGACACCAGACAGTCCTGGCAAGAGACAGAACAGGGCATGTCTGAAAAATCTTTCCCCTGGTGACTGAGAGTTCTCCCCATTATCCCGCAGCGCTTAAGCAAAAGCTGTGATTCTTTCAAAACTCTCCCTCCTGAGCCTGTGAAGGAAGTGGAACACCACTGATGCAGCTCCAAGCCACGTGCACCTCCCTGGTTGCCCCTTAAACAGCAGCAGGCTGCCACGGGGCCACCCAGCACATCAGTCACAGCTCGTTCACAGGATGCCCTTTCAGCAGCCCTGTCCTCACTCCAGCCCTTTGGCACCCACCCGCAGCTCCCGTGACATTCACCATGTGCCCTCTCTCACATGCTGCACACCAGCATATCCATCATTCCCAGGGCTACCAGCATTCCTGACTCTGCAGGATGATGAAATCTCTTGCCACCAAGAACCACCTGACTCCCCCTTCCCCAAAAAATGGGAAGAGAAAAGGAGAGAAAATGTTTCATACAGCTTCTGGCTTCATTTGGGCGAGGCAGAGCAGATGAAGGAGGTGCTCTGGCACTCATAAATAGTTTTTCTCCTTTTTGCATCTGTTTGACTTTGGTAATACTGACACAAGCATAGCAAAACCCTCCTTAATGCATTAAGACTAAAATCATAGCTTGTCTTGATTGGAGACTGCGCCTTAGCAGTGCCCAGCTAAGTCAGGGCTTGCATTTTAATTAGAAACTCTAATGGTGAAATAATAAGACAATAATTCCAGTAAGTGCTTTCCCTCTGGCAACTGGAAATAATACTGACATTTCAGGTGTTCCCTAGTCTGTATCCAGTTTTTATGATTTTTTGTCCTACAGCAGCAGCTGCAGGCCCTTACACCTGATGGGCAATATCCTCATAAATTAGCAGGTAAGAGGAGTTCATTCCCCTGAAGAGGCATGGTCACAGATATGTATCCCATTGCCTGCATTTTGGAAAGCAAGTGGACAGGGGGTGACTCAGTGAAGGAAACCCAGAATGAGGTTTTTATTTTTCTCTGATGACTTTGCAGAAAGTCTGGGATCCCAACTTTGGGATCAATGATTCATGGCAGGGAGGTCCTGTTTTCCAAGGAAAGACCACTCTGTTCAACACTGTTATACACCTGGGCCAATTTTTTTTTTTCGTCAAGTTTTTGGACCTACCTTTGATCTGGTTTTGGACAACAATTAACACAGTGGAATTTTGAGCACCAATTTGGACCATAAGAGAAACCCTGGAATCACCAGTAATAACCAGCTATCCTCTGCTGTCCTGAAAGCACTTCTGGGATATTTAAAAAATATTAGGGTTTCTTCTTATGGCTGATGTATTTAAATACTACTTTTAAGGCATTTCAGCTTTTTGAACACACACTATTAGTGGAGTCAAATCTGCACTATGACCAGTTGTGAAATGCAACTGCATGAGACATAAAAGGAGGAAAAAACTCAAATAAGGACTTAAATGCTATCTGACCCATTTTCCTGTGCACACAAAATTAATACAGTTTTGTTTTCAGATATGTTAACACTGTAAACAGGATATCAGTATCCAGATGGAAAAATGGGGGAAATAGGGGGGAAAAAGCTAAAACACAGTGCCTACAGATATACTTGAAGCAGTTGCACAAAAATATTTTGCTTCACTTAGGCCAGTGACTGCTTAGGCCAGTCCTCTCTGTCAGTAAACTGGGCAGGATTGTGGTTTAACAGCTTTGCAGATGGTGTGAGGTAGAGAAAGAGCAGGTGACTCCTCGGGCTTCTGCTCTGGTTTCCCTGCCTCTCTGTGTCTTTTGCCCTGACCTGCTTACCAGAACCTTCAATGAAAAGATGGACAAGTACAGAAGCAAAGATGATTCATCAGTATCTGGGCACGGAGATTTTGATGAGCAACATGGAGGGAGTCTAAAATGAAGTTCTGTGAAGTGAGAGTGAAAACCAGCCCAAGTAGGGTGGCCTGTTTAAAAGCTCTTTGCTCTGCATTTTGGGTCATGGGTATCAGAGGGGTCACAAGTCATTACCAGCTCTGTGGGAGTGTATGCTCCCAGTGTGCAGTTCCTGATGGATTTGTCCACCAAAATCACAGGTTTCTGAAGACCCACCGAATGCTGGCTGACTAAGCTAAGCACACTGCTTCCTTTGAAGGTGCCAAACTGCACTAAAAGTAGTTAAAGACACAGGAAATGTTTCCTTTTTCCATTTAGGCAGTTGTTGTCCTTGCCCCAGGGATGTTATATGAGCATGAGTGGGAGGGACTCAGAGCAGCACCACAGGAGGAGGGTTAAATAGCCCTGGAGCTGGTGAAGCATCCTGCTCCCCATTCCCTCCCTGTAATCCATCAGCTGTCCACTGCCTGCTGTGGACCAGCATCATTAGGTACATGAAAGGGGAAAACAAACATGCCCAAAACCCAAGAAAACAAAGCAAACAGGATTCATGGTCTAGTGGTTAAAAGGCAAGCACTGAGCAGTCAGGAGGGCTGGCTTCTCTCTCAGGCTGGGGCACTGTAGCTCTTGGTTAGCATTTCCTCCCTGTGCCTCAGTTTACCCAGCTATAAAAAGGGGATGGTTACCCCTCCCTGAATACATTAGGAGGGCTTTAAAACACCCACAACCTAATCAGTGCTACAGGTTATTCCAGCCTTGGCAACCTGGGAAAAATCAAAGCTGATTTATACAGTTGAATCATTGTTGGCACCGACAAACTGGTAGAGACAGCCCTGTCAAGTATCATATTTGAAACATAAGGCTTATAACATTCATTCCTGTCTTTTTTTTTTTTTTTTTTTTTTTTTTTTTTTTTTTTTTTTTTTTTTTCCATGCAATGGTAGGTAGGTATTGCATGCACTGATATCCCCTCAGTGTGTGCCAAAATGAATAATGCCAGGGAGTTCCTGCCTCAGGGAAAGGCCACAGCTGAGCTTCCCATAGATCTGCTGCCAGTGGAACCCCAGTGCAGAGGAGGTTGGTTGGGAGGTGTGATCACAGCTGAGGTTTCCCAGTGCAGCTCTTCCCTGGTTTTGTCCCCTGTGTCACTAAACCTGACACAATGCTCCTCACGCACTGGAGATGCCATCAAACTGTGATAACAGCCAGGGCAGAGAAGGGGAGACCATTTCTGCACATCTCTGTTGGTTTTTGCTTGTGTTGGGTTTGCTCTCACCTTCTAACCAAGATGCTAACCCAGCAACATTTCTTGAAAATCTAAACCAAGAACAGTGACTGCAGGGGTTTGTTAACACACCTGCAGCAGTCACACATCACCCTGTCCCTACATGTGACAAACCCAGCAGCACCATCAAACATTCCATTTCTCCTTCAAGCATATTGGGAATTCCAGCCCTAAACATTATGTTTTTACACTTCTCTAAATCTCTGACCTTTCTGGAGCACTTCAGTAAGGATCTATGGGGTTCATTTGGCATTTATAAGCTGAAAATGAACGTGCTTCTTTACAGAGAGTTCTTGGTATTCTCCTAACATTGGGGCAAAATATTTTTCTCTTTTCTCTCTTCAGAAAAGAGGTGGAGTCTCCAACCCTGGATCTATTTAAAAGATGTGTAGGTGTGACACTTGGGGACATGGTTTAGTGGTGGCATTGGCAGTGCTGGGTTAATGATGGACTCAATAATCTTAAGGGTCTTTTCTGAACTAAATTATTCTGTGATTCTAAACTGACAATTAAAGACTTGCATAAATTTCTTCAGAGGAGGCATGCACTGTGGAAAAACAGGAAATTTTTGTCATGAACTTGAAAATCTTCAAGTTAGCTCCACAAACTGAAGACATTCCATCTAAAACCCAAGAAATTCAGTTTTCAGCATTTCTCTCCTTTCTTAACACAAAAAGGTATTTTTCATAGAAAACATTAAAAACACAAGAAACGACCCACTTCCAGAGAAAATCCAATCACACATGATTGGAGCTGTACAGCACTAATAATGTATTAGGTACACAAGGTACACAAGGTACAGATACTAGTCCCTGCCTTTATTCAGGAGTTTAGGATATTGACTGCTTGAGGGAAAGGTCCAAATAGCCACTGGATAATGATATTTTTTCTTTACTTTCTTACTGAGAAGACACTTAGGTTTAAGAAAAGTCTGGAGGTCACATATTCAGCCCCTCACTCAAACCAGGGCCATCCTTGAAGTTAGATCAAATTGCTTAATATCCCATCTGGTTGAATTTTGGATATTCCCAAGGATGGTGATTTCACAGGTCTCCTTTCCACAGTTTGACCACCCACAAGGTGAAAAAGAATAAAAAGTCCACAATATCTTACTCTCCTTAGTTGCATTGGTCCTGTTGCTGTGCACTCTGAGAAGAGTTTGATTCAGTCTTTTCTACATCCCTCATTGCAATACCCCATCTCATAAGTGATCTTGAATTTTCTCATCTTAAAACTGTGAGTAAACCTAGGACCCCCAGCTTCTCTTATGCCTTGCGCCCCTGTCTCCACTGGGCTTGTTTCAGTAGGCCCATCAAAAAATTGATATTTATTATTAGACAATATAAACTCCTTTCTACCCATCCTCTTGGGGTATAATCTAGAGGTCCTAGAGACTCTGGACTCTCTGGTCCTTGAGACTCACACAGAATGAGCACAGACCCTAATGATGAAGGAATTTCCAACAGTTTTATTCAGAAGAGCAATTGCATATTAATTTGCACTTCTTTTATGAACTAAGTGCAGACTGGTAACTGTTAAGGCTCCAAATATTTGGATCAAAGGCCTCATAGAGGTAACTGTAATGTTATTTTTAAAATACAGTCTCTCCTGATGTTGGTCAACTGCATTGTTTTGCCTTTGGTAAAATGCTTTCTGAGAAGCCCAAATGGCACGACTTTTTCTCAGAAGAGGAGGTAGAAATAAACAAGCAGTGGTGTAAACACATAGATCACTTGTCATGGAAAGTGGAAGCAGAGGACTGTAAAAAAACAGGCTTCGTAATTATATAATCATTTTACAGCCAGTAAAAAAATAGGAAGGGAGCAAAATTTTAAAAAGCTGCCTTCACTAGAATGAAAAACTGGGTCTACTTGCCCACCTAAAGGGTAATAATAGCCATTCTGGGAGTGCTAAACTCTTTGAACTGTGTCTAAGTACCACTTCTGTTTATTTTAAGGAAGGAAACTGTCAGGTTCTGTTTGTTCGTAGTGAGCCATCCACAATGTGCTTGATGCATTCAGGACTAGTAAAATAGTGGTACATCAAGTATAGGAAACAAGAGGTTTATCATGGGATTAGTCTTACAGAGATAAAAGTAATCATGGAGTTGCTCAGGACTTCTTGTTTGCTGTGAAACTTGACTACAGGAGGTGATGGGTCTTTTCTTTTACAGCTTTTTCTGGTTGAGGAGGGAGGGAAGTGGGGTTAAAATAAAAACCGTTCATCTCCCCCTTATTTTGTTCTTCCCCATCGTTTGGTACTTTGCAAAGGGGCAACTTTATTTTAAGGGATCATGTTTCTACCTTGCAACAAATCCCAGTCATGATTTTTATGGGCTAATTGCATTCCTGAACAGGTCACGAACTCTGGTCTGTTTTATTTCTATTCCTGATTTTAATTTTAATTTTTTTTTAATAGTAAAAGAAAAGTGAACTTATGCAACTAAGACCATGCTTTTACTCACAGTGCTTGTGTTTTGGGGCCATTCATTTACTGTTTCAAGGAATCAGGTGTTTTATAAAACAACTGGCCCAGCCTATTAGCTCATCATCTGGTGCCAGGGTTCCTTTATTTAAGAGAAAATTTATTTCTTATGGATTTTTTAACCTTTAATGCACAGTGACAACATCTCTCAGAGATAGCATCCACAAGCCAGATCATTCTTCCACAGTTCATTTTTACCTGTTTACTTTGAGATTCTTTATCGCACAGTGGACATATCAAAACTCTGGGAAAACGCTGTCTTATGGAATGCAGATGGATCTCCAGGCAGTGCAGGGCTGTTCCATGAATATTTGGACTATCCAAACACCTTGGAGAGGGTGGGATATGTCTGGTTTTATTTTTGGATCTGGAGATCCGAGCTCTTCTCTCTATCTGTTCAAACACCAGCACATGGCAGTGGTTGATACAAGCCTGGATTTCACACCACATCAAAAAGGATGGTCCTGTATTCACAGAGAGCTCTTTGGGAGAGGATGCCCCTTACAGGGAAGTTCTGAAACGAAACCATCAGTCCAAAATGGAGACAATTAAATAAAAAATAATAATAAGAAAAAAAAATTGTTTTATTTTTTGTACTGGTAAATGTCAGAGTTCCATATGGTTCTAGTGATGCTTAACAGAAAAGTGATTGGGCTTTCCTCTGTTTTGCATTGGTCCTTTCAACTCCAAAGTCTGCTGGTCAGGAGTGTCTGTGTGGTGATTGTTTTTGTTGGGAAGTCCTGAACGAGCACAAAAATAGTGTACAACACAGAAATGACAAAATCACCTGCATTCAGGTAATGGGATGAATCTCAGCTATGTTGAGATGATTGGGACAGGAGCCTACCCCCAAGTGAATGTCTAGGATACCATAATAGTGAGATCTAATTATTGGAGGAAAACATCTGATTTCTCCACTTTTGGAGAAGAAAAATCACACCCTGCTCTCTACTGTCCCAGCTGGGTTTTTTTTTTCCCCATATACTAGCAAGCTGATTTGCTCAGGTTTGGATCTCTACTTTGTAGGTGAGCCCTTTTGGTCAGGTAGCTCCCATGTTTATTATTGTTATCCTAATAAGGGATGTAAGGTTCAGCCATTCTGTCTCCAAAGCCTTTGGATCACTTTCAGAACTTCTGCTCAGAAGTTTCAAAGCATCAGTGGAAGGTATGAAAAAAGAAGTTAAGGCTGTGGCTCTGCTCACCCCATGATCCAACCAAGTGAGTGGAATTGGTGTGGATGATGACGGGGGTAAGTGCCCTGGATAAAGGAGTGCAGTGGCTTATCTCTCCCTGCAGAAGAAATATTGAGGACACAGGATGTTCCAACAAAATTCTGCTAAATATTGACCTAGATACCTAGCAAAAAACCTTGTCCATACTCAAAGACCTGTGAAAGATCTTTAAGGAAAATATTTTTTCAAGCCCTTGTCCAGCACACGGAAGTTATTTGCCTGACAATAAATGCTTTTTAACATTTATGCTAAACCAAAACAAACCAGGGCTAAGCACTCCCATAAATCACTATAAGTTGTCTCCTTCCAATTCTGTGAACACGAAGAGAAAAAATGCTGAAGGTATAATGTTGGCCAAACAATGAGTTAAAGGTATGAAATGGAATAGAGCAATGAATCCAAAGCCAAATTGATTTTCAGATGGCTGGATCCCAGCAAGAAAGGGATGATTATGATTTCAGACATTCATGTTATGAAATAATAAATTCTTTCAATCTCTTCATGTCTGACAAAAGGCAGACAAAGAGAGGTAAGATAGACAATTCAAACAACCTCACCGCTCTCCACAGTCCCACTTTGCAAAAGGATCCAAGAGTTGTGTGAGTGGTGGTGCAGTATCACTACAGCTTTCTCTTTAGAGAGAGCAGCAAAGTTTACTTTGAGAAAAATCTCAAAACTGTAAGCATAAAAATACATCATGTCAGCTGACAGACTTTAAAGTCTACCGTGTGCTGCAGTGGAAAATAGATACCAGGGGGGAAAAAAAGAAAGTGTTGTTGTTTTTTTTTTTTTTAAACTTGTTTTACAATTATTATTTTTATTTTGTTCACACCTTTACTTTTCTATCAGGGTGCGATCAGGTGAATAAATTTCCATATTTTTTTATGTGCTATGGTCTGTCTTGTCATACTCCCAATCACCAAGTTCAGATTTTTTTAGCATTGTTTAAAAACAAGCTCTACTTGTAATTCATATTCCCTGAATAACCACATGAAAAGCAACCAGGTGGCCAAAGGTGAGGTTCTGTGTTCTCTGGATGGATGAACAATGCCTAAATGTAACATAATCTACAGTGTGAACTCCAAGTCCCTCTGCCATGCTGAGAAAAAGGACGCTGTGCCAGTTCCATCACACATTTCCAGCAAAGAGCCTCACCACAGTCACAGTCTGATCCAGCCTCCACATTAGTGCTTTCTCTTGATTTTAACCATCACCATTTTCCCTTCTTATTGTCAAGAGGTCACTTTTGTCTTGGTAATCACAGACAATAGGCATAACTTTCCCACATCACACAGAAAATCAGATTTTTTGGCAGTTCCTCTACCACAAGGTCTTGTGAGTGCAGGTGACCAAGCTCTTCACCACCTCATCCCTGAAAAACCACTTTTCCTTCAGTCCTCTGGGAACACTAAGGAAGCCATCCAGGGTAAAATTTAGATGGAAATATTTATGTTAAGTAGATTATTTCCAGCCAAACATTCAATGTATTCAGGTCATGCCTGTCTGCTTCGGGGAAAGCAACTGTTCTGCAAGCAAAGGGAAATCAGGAGAGGGAACAAAAAAAAAACCCACCCATCTGTGGAGTCAAAAGCCAAAGACAGGCCTGGTCCTTCCCTTCAGAGCCCTGAAAGAGAATGAAGGGAAAGTCTGAGACTTCCTGCCTTTGTAAGGAGTTTACTAATTAAATGTTAATTGTGGGCCTCGACTGACCAACATTTAAATGAGGCCTCGGAGCCAGGAATTGGGCTATTGTGGTTGGATTGTTTATACGGACAGGAAAATGGCTTTCTAAACATCAGATTCCTGCGTGCTGGCCAAGCTCTGGAGGAAGCTTCACGTGGAGCACTCCTGGGGATCGTGCCCAAGGACTGCTCCCGCAGAGCTGCTCCAGCCTAAGCCAGGGAGTGATCACACATTCTCCTGGAAGCTTCTGGCTTCTCCTTTTCCTGCAGCAGGGTGGCTTTGATGGGGACGTTGAGCAGGCGAGCGATGTCGGTGGTGCCAAGGGGTGCAGTTTTCTAACACAGACGGGAGGCTCCTGCCTCACGTGCTGTGGGTGGTGATTAGAGGATATTTGTGCCTTATTCTGAGATTAGAAGTGGTTTGTGGCAGGAACTCTCCATTTTTCATCTCTGTTTAGTGCAGAAAGCAACAGTATGGGACGGTGCCTCACAGTCACAACTGCAGTACTGAAGTCCTCACACTTTAATGTTTCCCTCTTTTCTTTACTCTTCTTGATAGTGTCCACATATTCAGATTGGGCTGTGATGCATCTTCTATAGCTTGGGCTGAATTTTTGTCTTTGTGGCATTCAGCAGAGATTTGAGCTTATGAGTCTGACTAGTTTCATCACTCCTTCACCTTTTCATAATCTGAATTTCCTCGGACAACTTGGAGAGCCTTTCTCACATCCATCATTCACATCACCTGCTGTTTCTCATCCAAAATTCTCTTCCTAAGGAGCAATCACTGGATATCACTCTGTCCTTGAACCACGTGGATAAGTTGTTCAGCTCCTGTCATTCCTCCTGCCTTACTTCACTACACATCTCAAAATCCAACCCATAATATGCAAAGCATCCTGTTAGTGTCTATTTTCGGTTTCAACATCTCTCACCAAGTAGTGTTTGAAGAATTCATACTATAGTCAGCCTATGTGGTCTTGCATTTTTCTGAAAGTATTTCAGTAGAGTAGCATGATATTATGAGGCAAAAAGGGTTTTGGGGTGCCAGAAGCCCTGGAGGTAAACTGTTTCCTGCATATCTATTTCTTCCCTGGACTTTTCAACAATGCTGATTAAAACTGTCTACTCTACCTTAAGTTTGGTGACTGTGATTAATACCTGTCCCCATCAAAGCCAATAAATTTGACCTGGAAAATTCTTGTTGAACTTTCTTCCTCATATGAGCTTCCCCTTTTATTTCTGTGTTTAAGTTGTACCTTTTTTATTGTTGGTAGTTTAGATTTGAAAATGTATTTGACCATTATATCTCAGGGGGGTAGGAAAAAAGTACTTGCCTGATTTACCAATTAGCCTTCTATTTTATTTTAGAAATTGATGTCAGGGAAGTGAAGTGATAGCCTAAGCCAAGCTGAAAGGTTCTATTAGTTTTGGGGTAGCCACGGTGTTAAGCAATTCCAGCTTACCTGGGAAAGGTCAGATGAGTCCCAGTGATAAAGCTCACAGCTGAATGTTGTGCTTTATTGTAGAACAGCTTCAAGCTGTATTAGCCAACAGTGACTTAAACTAGTAAACTGGGTTACCATCAAGTCCAAATTGAGCTTTTGTACCAAAAGGTCCCACTGGATTTCAAATATTGGGAACCGAAGCAAAACCAGGTTTCCTGTTGTCTTTCACCCTCAAAAGAAAACAGAAATTCATGTTTGCTTTTTGTTTGTTTCATTTGTTTTTGTTCTAGTTTAACAGTGAAGATTAAGGACTTCTACATCCATGGAATATGAGGAAGCAAGATGCCTCCCCATTGTCCCTGCACTTTGGAAATGGCAGCAGGCCAAGGTGTAACAGAAAGCTTGATGAGAGGGCTCTAGCATCCCTCAGCTCAGGGATTTGGTTGTGTATCAGTGGCAGTCCTGTAGTACCACACCCTGAACTCCTCTTTTATAAAACTGTTTGGTTTTTGTCAAACAAAATCCTACCCTGCTTCAAACAGTCCCTTTTGGCAACTTTGCTCAGTTATATTCCAGTTTTGTATGAAGGTGCTCTGAGCAGTGTTTGCTGTAATATGATCTGGTCATGGTGTCGGCCAAATTCTCTGCTGGGATCAGTCAATACAGTATCACTAATGCCAAGCATGGAATTTACTGGGATTACTGGTTGTCTGCTCAATTATATTTAAAGAATTTTTTCCTCTACTAAAGACACTGTTTCTTATTTCCTCCCTTTTTGAGAATAACACTGATTTCAGTGCAGGTACTTCTGACCAGCAGAACTGCACCAGATGAAAAGAACTGTGCATTCTTGCATAGAGTGGGTTTAGATTACATGTTAGGAAGAATTACTTTACTCAGCGTGGTGAGGCACTGGCACAGGTTGCCCAGAGAAGCTGTGGCTGCCCCTTCCCTGGAAGTGTGCAAGGCCAGGCTGGACAGGGCTTGGAACTACCTGGGACAGTGGATATCCCAATAGGAAGGGTTGGAACTGGATGTCTTTTCAGGTCCCTTCCAACCTAGACCCTTACAGGATTCTGTGATACCCATTTTTCTGCAGAAGAATTGGCTTGTGGTTTTTCTTAAATAATGGCCTTTATGCCACCTTTGCAACAATTTTGTAACATTTTTGTCATGCAGGTTTGTAGTAGCACAGGGCAGCTGGAAGGAAATATTGCCACCATAGTACAGATAAGCCACTGACCTTCCAGCATCCAAACTTGTTGCCACAATTTTTGCTTCACCTTTTCACTGAAGTGAAACATCTGAGTGAAGTAAATAGTCAGTTCACACTTGGCCTGTTATGAAAGGGGTGGGTGGAGGTGGTGGTGTCTTTGTCAGACATGGTTAGAGCTGCAAAATCCTCTTTTGGAGATTTTAGTGGCAAATGTGCTGTGTGGATGGGCGAGGAGAAAGTGCAGACTGCAGAACACCTCTCCTGGTTTGTGTTGTTGTTGTTATTAATTGGCTCTTTCTCTTATTTTTTGTTGTTGCTGTTTACAATTTGCATTTTTTTTTAAGGGATGGAGAAAGAGAGATAAAATGCACATCAAGAGATGTCCACATAATGTTCCTGAATTCAGGTTAATTTCACTGTTTTCTGTGTAAATATATATATATTATTGTTGCTTGGAATATGATTCTCCTCCTGTTAGGCACATGTGAGTCCTACTTTTCATATACAAATTTACCCCATAAACTCAGTACAAAACCCTGGGAAAGATATATGGCAAGGAAAAAGGGTCTAGTCCAGTATTTGATGGTTTATCCTCTGGCTCTAGACACTGCATATGACCTTTCCAGAGTGAGGGCTTTGGCTGGCGCCCTGCATCTTGGTCCAGTCACAGTTATTTCCAACTAAAATTGTTAAATCAAATGCAATTTGCAAGTAAGTAAACCCTTGTCACAGGAGCCTTAATCTCAGGAGATGTTGGCAGACTGACAAAAAGATGTTGCTCAGCAGCAGGAATTTCCCTTCCAGCCTAACCCTAACCTTGGAGGATTTTACTTCAGTTTGTAGGCACAGAAACTCATACTTGCACTGGTCATTTATGGGGTGGTCATTTCAGTACCTCACCTCTCAAGGAGTGTAAGATCAGGAGATTGATGAGAAATTCAGATCACCTTCCCTCTGAGCTGTCAGGTCCTCACTCCTCTCACAGTCAGTTGAGGAAAGCAGTCAAATCTCTGTGAAACACGGTATCAGTTATTGTAGATAACTAAAAAAAAACCAAGAAAGAAAGGTTTCCAGACTATGATGTCCTATGCATGAACACAACCTGCCTGGGCCAGGCTTCAATCCATCCATCCCAGTGTCTCTTTCCAGCTAAATCCTGAATCAGAAGATGAGGACACCATAAAGAAACAAAAAAACTTCCCAGCAGACATCAGTTAAATATTTTGTGACTCCCATCTTCAGTTGAATATTTTGTGACTCCCATTTTGCTTCCCTTCTTGGTGAAAGGTGGAAGAAATTATTCTGTATTAAATCTTTTTGCTACACAAAGGAACAAGTTTAGATTCCCCTGATAATTTGGGGAAATTCTGGTTACTACAAACTCTGGTCAAATCATTCTAGTTAGGAGAAAAAAAATAAGAGGAATTAAAATAATTGATGCTTTTTTAAAACCTTTTTATTTTTGGTAATGAATGTGAAGTGACCTAGAAATCAGTTATTTCCTCCAATATAGAGCTATAATCCTCTGTAACAGCTAGAGCTGAGCTTAAGCCTTGAAGTACAAGGTTTAATATGCCTTCCAATAATTTTACTGTCTTTAATTATGGTTTGTATTGTTATCCTTGGTATCTGTATGAATGGCCAATCATTTTTTAATATGGTCTCCTTAGGGGACAAAGTACATGAGATGACATTATCTGTGCCTTGTATCTTGCTACCTGTTCTACAGTGAGAACTTCTGGATTTCAGCCAATTTCAACCATATTTGACAGAGAAGCAGAGATTCCAAGTTACCAAATCCTGAAAAGTTTGATTGTAAGGGTAGCCTGAAATTAAAACAGAATGAATGAGTGATGCCAGGAAAGCTGCACAGAAGGAAAACTTCATAGAAATCCAAATTTAACAAAGATTTGACCAATATTTGCACTTTATAATGTACTAAGAAAATAAATCCAGATCTTTCTTTTGCTTTCTTTAGGCCAAGGTGTTTTTTTATAATCTTATAAAAACCTGCATTTAGCAATTTGGTAGCAAGTTGTTCCCTAGGTTGATAGTAGAAGTATGAACATAGAATGGTTTGAGTTGGAAAGGAACTTGGAGATCATCCAGTTCCAAGGTTCCTGTCATGAGCAACAACACCTACCACCAGACCAGGTTTCCCAGAGCTCCATCCAGCCTGGCCTTGAAGGCTTCCAGGGCTGGGAAATCCACAAGCAGTCTGGGCCACCTGTGTTAGAGCCTCACCACCATTACAATAAAGAATTTCTTCCTAATATCTAATATCCCTCTGATGTACCCTTTATATTACAACCCAGTTAGTCTGTGCCTGATGACAAAGGTTAGAGGCTTTTCTGGATAGCTGTGAAAATAATCCAGATTGATTTTTGATTATATCTCCTGTATTTTGGGGTCCTGAACAACTTCATCTAGTGGGCATCATCATCCTTGCCCATGATGGGGTGGTTGGAACTTGATCATCTTCAAGGTCTCTTCCAACCCAAAACATTTTATGATTCCATGACTTCCTTTCATGCCTTCATTCGCTTCCCACCTCCTTCCTGTGTTAGTTCCAATTGTACCTATTACTTTTCTGTCCTTCTCCCTCCTTTTTAGCTTCCTGCCTCTCCCCATTCCTCCTGCCATGCACTCATTTAGCAGCTACATGGGTAATCTCAGCAAAAGTTATTTTAAGCAACACACATTTGCACTGGAAATCTCCCTTCCAAACACCTACCAGGCCCAGTGCTGCCTCGTTTACATGAATTAATGGCATCACTGCCTAAGGTGCAGAAGCTCTGAGAACTAATCTGTTGCTCTGTAATGATTTGGTTCTTATTACACTGCAATGATTAAGGCTGCAAGTTGAAAAAAGTGTTTAAGTGCACATTAAACATATGCTTAAGCCTTAATGGTGATAATAATAACACTCCCAGTTGTATAGCTGTAAAATAGGGAAGACAAACCTGGACTGCCTACTAGAATAATATATTTTTATCCTAGATTAAAAGTGCAATGTGCAATGAAAGATGAGATGAGATCAGATGATATGAGATGAGGTGAGAGGAAATGGGTTTATACCAGCTTTTGTACTACCACAGGACAGTGTTATCTAATTCTTATATTTTAAAAGCATTATTAAAAAGTAAACCATCTGATTTGACTTCCTGTTCCATCTCATCCTGTTAGGCCTGTATCTAGGCTGTAACTTGTGTTGGACTAGCACAACTCTACCTGGAAGGTGACTCAATTTAAGTTAAGCAGCATGCATCAGGAAATGGAAACTCCATCATTCCTTTCTGTAGTTTCTTAATCATCCTCATTGTTAAAAAGATATATGTCTTCTTTCTGAGATGAGCATGTCTAGCTTTCATATCCATGATTCTTGTTATCTGCTTTCTGACAAACCAAACTGCCCGTTCACATCTGGTGTTTTCTCTATTACGCAGCATAATCAAAGCATTTCTCAGTCCTCTTTCATACAGGCTACATAAATAGAGTTCTTCATTTCTTACACCATCAGGCATTTCCCCCACATCTCCAATCCTTCCTGTGCTTTTCTTCTGTGTCCCCTCCACATCTACAGCACCCAACCCAAAACAGCATTTCCACATTTCATGCACAGGCCTCCAGATCTGGGGGAGTTCCTGATCTATAGCAAGGAACTCTTCCAAAATATTCTGGCTTGACCTAATTTACCTTTATTTTTTCTCAGACAAGCTTTTTAATGGCCTGAAACCAGGGTAAAAGAGCAATGACCCAGTAGGTGTGAAGATGCAAGAAGCCTTTCTGTGGGGACAGCAGCAGCCTTGTGCCCTGGCTACATCCAGGACATCCCATCTGACTGTGCCTTCAGCTCACCTGAGGGAAATGGCTGGCCAGTTATTGTCAATTACATCAGGCTAATTAAGCTTTGATTTACAGATGTCATTTTACATAGTCATTTTATACTTGGTAGAATGTGATTTGATTACCCCTTACTGTTGCCTTATCTTCAATAGCTACAAATGCTATTAGCAGTTGTGCAGCAACTTATTCATTTCTAACAATATAACAATAAAGCCTATACCATGGTTAACCATGCAGGAAATGTCACTTGCAAATTATCATTTCCAATTATTCAGTATTAATTTAAGGGACACGGTTATCAGTCCAGTTACAATTCTTTTCTTTATATGACCTTCTATTTAATAGCTAAAGATTTCTTTTCTTTCCCTCTTTATTTTATTTTTCCTTTCTTTAATTTCTTTTGTCTCTTCTCTTCTCTTCTCTTCTCTTCTCTTCTCTTCTCTTCTCTTCTCTTCTCTTCTCTTCTCTTCTCTTCTCTTTTCTCTTCCCTTTTTTTCTTTTTCTCCTCTATTTTCCTGTCCTCTTCCCCTCTCCCTTCTCTCTTTACTTACCTTTTCCTCTTGTCTTCCCTTCAATCTGTGTAATCAGAAATTGAAATTGAAATTCCTAGAAAGATTCCATACCTCTTGTCTAAAGGGCAAGTGTTGCAAAGTCAAAGAAATTGCCTAATCCAGTTCAGTGAGAGGAAGCTGATGGCCATTCAGGAGAGGCTGAAAAGCTTTTATCTGTACTGTGTGAGATTCCAATAATTGTTTTAACCATCTATGGAAGACTGGCAAATAAACTGAGGGGTTTTTTTAAGTTTTAGTTGTTGGGGTTTTTTTGTTGTTGGGTTTTTTTTTGTTTGTTTGTTTGTTGTTGTTTTTATTTAGATGAGGAAAAGGAAAGAAAATAATCCAAGAAATCAGGTTGTTGGGGCACTACTGTATTAATCATTATGAAAGCTCTAGGAACCTCAGTGGTTCTTCAGGCTGTACAGGGCAGTAGAAGTGGCTGAGAAAACCCTGGGTGTTAAAAAATTCCTCCAGTGACCTTTTTTCTCCATGGTACCTGTCTCCTCTACCTGGGAGGAGTCACAATCTTGGAGACATGCAGCTTCTTTCTTCTGTCAATACAAATTCAGGAGAGTCCCATCTTGGTCCTTTTACCCCAAGGCCTCTGCCACCACTCTCAAATTTGTTTGTGATTGATGTGGTAGCACATCTCTCCCCAGCAGAGCAGCAAGGTATCTAGGTCATGCTTCTAGGAGGGATAAAGCCAGGCTCTCTCAGGGCTGAACTGTGAGATTTCACTTCCTAAATGACTGTTCAAACCAGTGGGCTATTAAGCAGGGGAGATCATACACCACTGGCTGGGTTTGCAAAGCAAAGCAGCTAAAACAGCATTTTCTGAGGGCTATGATCCTATTAGAATATTTTAGGCAAACTCTGAGAACACCCACACAGTCAGAAGACCAAAGTCCTTCTTCACCTAGCTCAGGATCCCAGTGGGGATTAGGCATAGGCCAACTCTTCCACTGCTAAATTAAGTGGCTAAGAAGAAATGGAATATTTGAATCTGGAATTGCCTACCTTCCTCCATCAGCTACAGAGGGAGACCAGACAACTGGCTTAGACCAAATGCCCAAATGCATATAAATAGATAAAACACATTCCCCTTTTTGAGTCTCAGTCCTCTATTTCTAAAATGAGAAAACTAAGATTACTTCCTTCCTTCATGGGGTTATTATTAGGGTAAAACTAACTGTGAGGTTTTTTGTACTGTTAGGACAAGGTTAGAAACTATCCAGGAGCAGCAGTACTCTGGGGGAGAAGAAACACTTTAAAAATCAATTAATTTGCTCTAGGAGAAGGAGGAATTCAATCTTTGCTTTATGTCTAACACACTAATTTTGCTGCTGTCTGTTCAGGCCCAGCTTGTTCCTTGGAGCTAATGATCACAGATGCAGCAGAGCTGGAATAGCTCCTTCTCCTTCACTTCCTGCTGATGGATTAGAGGACACCTTGCCTCTGTAACAACCAGAGTCTCTCCTTATCTACACAAGGAAGATCCAGGGAACACATTATTTGAGTGCCAAGGGCAATTGAAATTAAGCAGATCTACAGGACAAACTCCCATAAACCTGCAGAGATCTGGGAGAAGCAAGGGCAGATCAGGCTTCTGCAAGACCACACCTAAAACAGGGCAAGCAGCAGCAGATGTTGTCAACTCATCAGTGAAGGGTGGCAGGTCCCCCCTGTGCTTTCTCAGGAAGTTTTGTATAAACATCAACTCATTTGTGGTCGCTGAGTTTGAAACGATTATTCCCACAAACAGACCAATAGGAAGCAGAAATAGACCGAATGTGTATGTTTCAGTTTGTGGTCTCCCCGGGGTTTAAATACAAAGAGAGAGTTAACAAAATGAATGACAACATTACACCTGAAGACGATTAGGAAACAAGATAAGACACCCCTGTGTTTATCTTTGACAGCCATTACAACACAACGTAGCCAATATGTAGTTCAATCAGTTCTGATGACACTTTCTTTCTCTTTTTATGATAAGAACCGTTAGGTTTAAATCCTGCCAAGTAAAACGAGCCTAGATATTGGCGGCAGCGATAAGAGCAGCTCTGCCTTTGGGCTAATAATAGTTGATACACCTATCGGTCATAAAGCAGTTTGCAAATGTTAAGGAATTTGATTATCATTTTCCTCTAATTTACACAGAGATTTATTGAGGTAACCAGACAATTAAATGTGCCACTAGGCACTAATGGATGTTTAAAAAGTCGTTTGGACATTTAACTGTCACTGAGAGTCAAGAGAGCACTTGAACCCACGTACAGATCCTGCCAGGCAGCTGCCACCTAAACACCACTGGATTCATTTCAGCACCCAGCTGAAGGCAGTAATCCTTTAACACTGTCCTAAAACTCAGGAGCTTGTAGTCTGAAAGCAGAACAGGAGGTAAATGGGGAAGCTTGCAGGACTGATGAGGGAGTTTTGGTCATCAGAGAATGCTGTGCCTGCACAGAGCCCTTGTCAAGCTCTGTACTGTCAATCCCTGTGCAATTAGCTCTACATCACTTACTGTGGAATTAATTTCACATGGCTCAGGCAGCTAAAACTACTACTCCTACATCAGGGGTTAAAGTTAAATAAATTCTTTCACTTGTGATTCACTCCTGCTTTTGTCCCAGCTTTTCAATTCGCTCCAAGGATGGGGAGAAGGACAAGAATACTACTTAACAAACAATGATTGAGATTTAAAAAACAACAAATTCAATAGATGTGTTTAAACCTGCATTGTTTCAGGCTCCCCATGCATCAGTATTAGCATAACTGAGCTGCACAAGGGCAGGCAGAAGGCTGGAACTGGAGGAGACAGGCTGGCTTTGGCATGCACATTTCTTTTTGCAAACTTCCCATGTCTGTGGTCAAGGAGCTTAAGATGATGCTCAACTTCGAGGGATGTAAGAATAACTTCTAGTCTTAGAGAACAAGTCAGAGGAAACCAATTGTGGCACTTCATTCTTTTTCCACCCAGTCAGGTACAGAAGGACTGATGCAGAATCTTTAATTTGGCTTGTGTAGCTTCACTTTGCACCTCATTAAAACTTTCTCAGATAAACAGATATTCATAATACCAGTCTAAGTGTCATTTCAGGAGATTGTCAGGAGGTTCACTGGCTCTCTAAGGCTAGAAAGAGGACTTTTTGTTTTTGCCAAAGAGCAGGGAAAGAAGCTTATCTGTTCAGTTACTTTGAATTTGGTGGTAATTTGCTGTTTTCATTGCTATGTATTGAGAGAAGAGAAAAATAAAGAAACTGTCACTTAAACCACTAATGGAATTAAAAATTGACATAGTCAAAGCAATAACCAATGCCCTGTTCATAGTGATGGGTTATGACTTAGCTACACAATACGACTTTTAAGTGTCTGCAAGTGTAATTTCCAAAAGCCTCCCATGTATTGCAGTTTGGGTCTCTCTCTCAGCTCTCTTTAGGCAGATGTGGCTTTTCACCCAAAATTCATGATTTAGTGATACTTTGGCAGCAACAAGATGTTATGCTGTGCTAACATATCTGGAAATGTCTGTTCTTTCAGACCTTGTTTGCAAGGAATGTCGCTGTGGGTCTTTCACATCCAGAGGAAGTGGAAACTGAATTATTTGACATCAGCAGAGGACCGCCCCAGGTGCTTTATGTGGCACATGGCTCTGTGAACTTGTACCCAAAATCAGAGCTTTGTGCAAGCACACAGACAGGCACCTGAATCCCACAGAGATTGTGAGACAGATACCAACAGCATATTCTTCCACAGGATGTTTTTTTAGCTGGCAAATCTCGTGCAGCAAGGTCTCACCAACCCACATGGAGTCAGCCCTAATGACTCTCATGGTGAGTGTGGAAGCTCAGCACTGAACAAGGCACTGCAAGGAGGTTTTCTCCCCAGATGAAATAAATGTCCAAAATGTATCCCTGTTGTTTTGTGAGCTTTGCAATGAATTTTTGGTTGAATTCGTGTAAAAACAGCCCAACAGCTTTGTCAGATCATAAGCCTGGTGTCAGTATTCCAGGCGTGGCTCAGTCAAACAAATGAGCAATGACAGGATCACAGAATCACAAAACGTTTTGGGTCGGAAGAGAACTTAAAGATCATCCAATTTCAACCCCTCTGCCATGGCCAGGGATATTTTCCACTATCCCAGGTTGCTCCAAGACCCATCCAACTTGTCCTTGGACAGTTCCAGGGATGGGGCAGCCGCAGTTTGTCTGGGCAACCTTTGCCAGTGCCTCATCCCACACAGAGTAAAGCATTTATTTCTAATATCTGATCTAAACTCGCTCTCTTTCAGTCTGAAAGCATTCCCCCTTGTCCTATCACTCCATGCCCTTCTCCAAAGTTCCTCTCCAGCTCTCTTGTAGATCCCCTTTAGGTGCTGGAAGATTCTCTGAGGTCTCTCTGGAACCTTCTCTTCCCCAGAATGAACAGCTCCTTCAGGTCCATGTCCTTCTTGATCCCAACTAGATAAGGTCACCTCCTTTACTTAGATTTATGTTCAGGCAGACGTCTGGCCACTGCCTTTCCCCAAAAACAAAATACCTACTCAATATTCCTTATAGAACACAGGAGGCATTGAGAAAATTAAAGTAAAACACATATGTTCATGAAAATGAGGTGAGCAGATCCTTAGAAACTGCAGCTATTTCTTCCTTCTCTTTCACAGCACTAAGAGTGGACGAGCACTAAGATGAATGGAAGCAAACAGAAAGACTTTAGAAAGGCACAGGATGGTGAAAAAGGCATAAATTTGGAAATTAAGGCAAGGAACAATAGCAGCTGAATTAAGATTTCTACTTCCACTCCTGGAAGACTAAAAACCAACCAATACCATCAGGTACAATTAAGAGATCCCTTCACTGTACATATCTCCCCTCTCAGATTCAAGATTTTATCCCAGGTGGCTTTGTGGCACCATCCCTAAATTAGATAAATGCAAGTCAGAGATAATTCAAGCCAAATGTTTCCATTGGGATTATTAACTTCATTCTTTCAGAAAATAGTGATTTCATCTCATCAGTATTTTTTTTAAATTAATTTTGATAAAATCTAAACATATTTATGATTTACAACAAAAATATCTTGTTTTCAGTGTTGTTGCCATATTCAAAACATTTCTATTTTAGTCCAGAATTGGATTATAAATCAAAACAGACAAGTCAAATCAATGAAGCAAAAATGAAATTGTCAATTCCACTTATCCTACACATCATTTCAGAATTTTGGCGATGCAGGTGTTTTTTCTTTCTTACCAATAGAAAACAGAAAAAAAAAAAAAAATTCAAATCCCCTGTAGTATAATAACCCTGAATTCCTATTCCAAGTGCTTCAACCCTGCAGTATTTTCAGCTCAGATTCCCATCAGCTGAACTCTTGTTCTTACAGACATGGAAAGTGACTTTCTTAATTTATATCTATCTGGGATAGTTTTATAATAATAATTATTTATAATACTTTTCATTTACTTTGAGTTCCCTAAATCTATTTCCCAGCTTTTTACCAAGTTTCAAGATCCACCTCTGAATTCACATCTCTCTCATAGTGAAGGGAAAACCTTTTTTGATAATGGATAGGAAGACAGTGAGGCAAGGTTGCTGATACAGCACAGAAAATAATTGGTGCACACAGCTAATCTGTGTTTATTAATTTTTTATCAGGTCCTTTCCTCTCTCCATTCTGTGCAAATAACATAAGTGTGCATTAAAATAGAAGCAGATTAGTGATTCACTGGACTCTGGGAGACTACACTCCTGCTTAGGGTTGAACATGAGTCTAAAATTAAAGTTAATCGAATCCAGCCAGATTTACGAAAGTTTTTAAATGCCTGAGGATGCAAACAGTGTAACCTCTCAACCCTAACTCTAAGTGCATCTTTTCTTTTATTAATTTTTGCCATGAGTGCAGAGAAGACTGGCTGCACACAGGATGCAGGTAGATAACACAGATGAATTCATTTAAGTACTGCAGCTGGGGTGGTCTCACTCCTTCCTTCCTTCCTACTCCTCCACTTCTTACCTACATCCTTCCACCACTGCCATCAGCTCCCAGGGCACCTCAGGTCCCTTTCTGAACCAGATCAGCTCTGAATTGGCAGAAAAAAATAACGCAGCAACAGAACTGGGCTGGTTTTTGCCAGGTTACAAAAGAGCAGTGTCTCAGCAAAGAGTTCAGTGTGTTTCAGCATGGGAAGGGGTTGGGTTAATAAAATCAGCAGTTGGACTTGATGATCTTGGAGTTCTTTTCCAGTCTAAATGATTCCATGATTATCTGATGGTGCCCAGGGATGGGAGGAATGAAAAAAATGGGAGAGAAGGAGAGAGGGAATCCTTTTAGATTAGCAGGGAGTAGCACTGCACCATACACAAAGCATTGTAATTGCTACTCACACCCTGGCTTCAGAATAAAATCTAACCTGAAGAGGCTTTGTCTTTTAACAAAAATAACCACAAAGTTCAAAAAGGCATCTTTTAATGTTTTTAGAAGATTGTGCTGAATAATAGATGTGGCTTCATGTTTGAAACTTTGCCTGTTTAAACATGATATGACCACAATCTTGTTTTTGCACTTGTAATTTAGCTAGAAAAAGAGACTCAGAGAAAAATAAATCTGTGAGTGTTCATTAATGGCTGTGTAAACAGTGAATACTGGCTTCACACAGGCATTCTTTTGCAAATATTCAGTAAGTAGGACATGCAATTCCCAGTGAATTGTTACTGCAATGCCTAGATATTCCTAGATGGATATTTTATCAGGACTTTCTGGGAATTTGCAGCCACAGACAGCAAGGTATTCTTCAGCAATCCATCAGCTACTCTTCTCTACTGTCCTCCACTATTTTACTCTTGTAAAACCTCACCAGGAGTGCTGCATCCAGCTCTGGGGCCCCCAAAACAGGAAAGACATGGGAATATGGGATGAATCCAGAGGAGAACCCTAACTTTATCAAAGATGTTGGAACTAGATGATGATTAAGGTCCCTTCCAGCCCACACCACTCCATTACTCTATGATTTCCATATGATGCTTCATTCATTTTGGCAGGTTTAACAGTGTCTCTAAACTGATCGGGAAAAAAAAAAGCTTCCAATAATTACTCAGCTATTATATGAGTTTGTACGAAGTATGCCACAAATAACTCATCATTTGTTTTTGAAAGCTGCATAACAAAAGTTTTCTAACACTTTTCCTCATCCTCCAGAAGGGTTTCAGAATTACAAAAGAGATCTCACTTTGTCAGCCCTCTGCATGTGCTGATGCTTTTTCTCACAAGAGGAGAACCACAAGGCTTGATAAATATTTTCCAGGCTTTTAGGGTTATGGTTTGTATTTATTATTTTATGTCTGTAACTTTTTGCCTTATAATGGATGATTGCCCCATTCTGTTGAACTGTGCATCTCAATAGCTGGTAGAGAGTTCAGTTTGTTGTAGCTCAAGGTACAATTCATGTGGCAGAGCTCATCCCATCCCCACTGGAGCTGCAGCTGGTATTCTTTGGGTTTGCATCAGACACCTTTAAAAATCAGTCAAAGGGACTTCAGAGGAAAATCTGTGAGATCCTGAGCTGGTGTAGCCCAGCTGTACCTTTTTCAGACTTCTTTACAACTATAACAAATCCTCTCTTTAAAAATTAATAGAAAATCCTACTCCATAAGGCAGCAAAATTCCTTCTTTAGGGTGCAACAAAGATGCCCTTCATTTGTGTCTGACCTGAGCGGGGATTTTGGTCTTCATTTGGAGGCCAAGTTTCAGGTGTAAAACTCCCAGATGAAGCTGTGCCAAAGGGAGAGAGTGGAGGTTACATTTTTCAGGCAGGGAAATTTACTTCTTAATGTTCAATCCATGCATAGTCCTTGAACAATGGGCTGGCTTCTCTTCCCCCTCTGGCAACTGAATCATGTTGTACTGTAAATAATGTCCTGCAGTGTGGCCCTCCCCCTTCCTAAGGAAAAAGAAAAAGGAAAAATATAAACCTCTCCCATAGCTGGCTATAGTGATATTATTACTCATTGACTGCATCAGCACAGGTCTACATTAGACACTTGTCAAAATCCCTGCCAAGAGAAAGTTTTCTTTTTCATCAATTTATTTTTAGTAGAGCAGCTGGGAAATCCAGCAACTGGCTGAGTGGAGACCTGGAGATTGGAGTGGATAAGCTCTTTTTCCAAAGGCACTTCAGGCTCCCTCTGCCTACAAGTGAAACCTCTCCCTGGGAACTTTTTGTTGACCAGGCTGGACAAGAACACCCTTTTGTCCCCAGGCTGCTGGGACTCTGCCCAGTTCTAAACAAAAAAAGCCCAGTTTACATCGGTGGTTTATTTATCTGTCCCACCTACTGTGGTGACACAGGGGACAGGGGTGGTGGACAGTTCAGGTCACATGTGCCAGAGGTGCTGCAATGCCATGGGAAGAATTTGCCATATTCATTGGTCTGGAATTAACCACCATGTGGTTCCTTTCAGTTGCTTCTTTCTAGGATAAGCCAGAAACAGAGGATCCTTCTCTATTCAGCAGAGAACACAGCACCCTGAAATTTTATCAGCTTGTCTCTTCCAGTCACTTCATTTAGGATGGGACAATCATCCTGGGGAAGTGCTTGTTGCTTTCCGTTCATTATAGAAGGTCTGGACATCAAGTATGACCTAAACTTCAACTTGGGGAGAGGAGTTCTCCCTAAAGTATGACTTGATATTTTTATCCTTGTGGTAGCATCAAGCAATCAGGGCACAGCCATCATTGTTCTCGAGAAAAGTGAATGAAATCAAGTTTTAAAAAGGGATTCAAAAGACACTGCTGTTCATGTATTCTCTTTGGGCTAACAACATCTCACTTCTTAGGCCACTGAAAGCCAAATAGCATGTTAGCCAGGTTTTCTACTACCTAGATAAGTTTTCCAGTGTCTAATATCATTGCTGAGTTTAAAACAATGTTTTTGTCTTTAGGTTAATGTCTCAGTGAGATAGTTGATTTGTCAAGCTCTTTTTTTAGGTTTTGTAGCTACTATTTTGAGCTACTATTGCTTTTCCCTTATTTCCCCCACTTCAATTTAATGTAGCAGGTTAATATTTCCTTGTCAGTAAAATGAAAAAATTTCTGGTTGTTTTTTTTTATTAAGGGTTTTTTTTTTTTAATTAGTATTTGAAAAAAGGCCAATAACAGGGATAAAACAACACACAAGTTAAACCCATTTTGCCAAATGAAACCCTTCACACTTGCTGATTTGATTTACAAACTCCCAGGCTGCTTTGCAGTTCTCCATCCTCTCACTTTCCCTCCACAAGACCCACAACTCTGGATGCAGTAGGACAACTGCTCCATCATCCATGCATGCTCCTGTCTCATGACAGTGGAGAAAACACAGCCTTGTTCTACCTGTGGTGGGGAAAGAGGACCAACGAGCCAAACTGATGTCTCTCAGATGTAGAAGAATGGTTTGACTTGCCAAAATTTGGGTCAGTACTGATGGAAACTGCCAGTATCATAGCAGGAAACAGGAGCATTCAGAGATCTAGCAGAAGAATTCCATGCCTCATCCCTGCATAGGTCTTATCTACATGGAATAGCTGAAATTGTTTAAATTTGATTAATGGAAATATATTAAAGCATATTAATTTAGAACATATTAAAATATAAAATAAGATATAATTAAAACTAAATTCCCTGGAGAGGAACTTTTTACGAGGGAAAGCAAGGGAAGTGGCTTAAACTGACAGAGGGCATGTTTAGATCAGATATTAGAAAGAAATTCTTACCTGTGAGGGTGGGGAGGCCCTGGCACAGGATGCCCAGAGAAGCTGTGGCTGCCCCATCCCTGGAAGTGTCCCAGGTCAGGCTGGATGGGGCTTGGAGCAACCTGGGCTGGTGGAAGGTGTCTCTGCTCATGGTAGGTGGTTGGAACAAGAGGGGCTTTAAGGTCATCTCTAACCCAAATTCCATGAATTTTTCACTCTATATGGACTTCAGAGCAACCACATAGCTCTTCACAAGATAATCCAAATCAGCCTGAGAATTGCTGTGAGTATATTTCCCGTGGAAAGCTGGGGGGAACTATTCCATGAGCTGCTGAGAACTACTCGTGAAGTGCTTCAAATCTTCTGGTTCTGAAACACTCTCCATTTCCATGTATAAAACATCCATCAGAAGAGGTATTTCAAATTTTATCTTTTTCTAAACAAATATAATCAATACAAGCTCCATCTAAATTTTTGACTGTTATGTAGGACCTCACATTATTTGGTTTTCTTGTGTTCAATTAGATAATTAAAAGTCTTGTGGGCAGACAAAATTTTAATTTTTGAGAACCTCTGCAGCAATGAATTGTAAGTACAGCGTCAATGTGATCTCCATGTGATGAAGCAATTTGAAAATAAAAAAACAACTTTTGGTGAAATTACTGGGGCAAGTAGTTTTAATGCAAGTATTCATTCAGAGCTGCAATAATAAAGGATTCAAATAAATCCAAGTGAAACATTAAGCAGAACTTTGTGTGTATGTAGGAGGGTTGCCCTGGGGAGAACACTGTGGTTATGCAGCATTCACAGAGACGGGACGTTAAACACACACACACACAAAAAAGCAAAGTTAAAATATTGTAAAGACCTTGCCATAAACCTGCCAGAAATCAGAGAAATTTGGGGCACTGATAACTCACAAGGGGTTGGATTCTACTCTCACTCATGCTGACTCCACATCAGTGTCATGCATTTGACATCCCAGGCTTTGCTATCAATTCACACCAGTTTAGGAAGAACCAGGTTCTGCCCTATTAACTATTGATGTTCTGCTACTTAACTGTGACCTCAGGACCATAACAGCCATCAAAGGGACCTCTTCATTTCAAGCCTTTGTTTTGATTAGATAAACATTTGTAGAGAAAAGTGTGTGCAATCTTTCATGCTGTCCTCCAGTCCCTGAATTATTCCCATTATTAAAAATTGACCTGCAGTGAAAAATGATCCCCATAGAAACACAGAATCACAATATCGGTGTTTAGGTTGGAAGGAACCTTAGAGATCATCTAGTTCCAGTCCCTCTGTCATGGGCAGGGACACCTTCCACTGGATCAGGTTGCACAGAGCTCCATCCAGCCTGGCCTTGAACATTTCCAGGGATGAGACATCCACAGCTTCTCTGGACAACTGGTTCCAGTGCCTCACCACCCTTACAGTAAAGAGTTCCTTCCTAATATCCAATATGTCTTGCTTCTCAGCATTTGCCTTCAACAGATCTTATTAGCCTGGGCAAAGCTCCATCCTAACATGATTTCCAGTTCAGAGCTGGCCTATATCCAGCCAGCTCAGAGCACAGGCAAAATGAGCTTCATCCACTTGTGCCCATCTATGTCAACGTGCCCTAACTGAGAAGCTTTGAGCTAAACCATCCTAACTGTCAGAGATATTTGGAAAGACAGGGCATATTTTTCTCCCTGAGAAAATGAAAATTGCTTGCACATGTAAGACTGACTTGTGGTTTGTGATGAAGAAGCTCTGTCAAACTAATGGTCAACAAGTGATTAAATGACTTTCTGTTTACTGGACTGAGAGCTAGTATAAAGTAGCAGATGGTTTTATTTCATTGTTTTACAAATTTAATAAACTTAATTTTTCACTATTATGAAATACTAAATTCTGAAAAAGGAAAGACTTCTGTGGTTTATGTGTTTCTAAAACTAGAAACTATTACTTGTAGGCGTGAGACATTTATTACTAATTCTTGACGGGCCCTTTGTGAACAAGTGACTTTCATTCAGTAGCTGGAGCTCTACACTCCCAGCAAAATCCTTCCTTCCCAGCAAGGATTTTGGAGGAAGAAAGGCTGGGGAGGAGAGACAAAAAGGAAGAGCTCCTTATTGGGATTCAGCTCCAGACAGACACCCAAATTTACATGTCTGTGTGTAGATGTTTATTTGTGAATTATGATCTTAGTTCAGTTGCTCACACACAGGTGTCAACTATAACTGTGTACGTTGTGGGCTACCCAAGCCACTTCTACATGTAGTAGAAACAACACAAACTATGGGAAGCCAAAGACTTTCTGGAGAGGTGCTCAAAAACCTTTAGGAAAGTGCCACAGGGCATTTCAAAGAGTACAAGGCTCCATTTAAGGGCATCTGAATTGAAAGAGTGTCACATGGTACCTGCAACCAGGATATCTGCTGGAGGTGAGGACAGATCCACTAGGATAACTCAGACAGCACTAAACACCCACTAATCTTCAGGCTGAAGGATGCAGCTGACCAAATCTGTCTACTGCAGAGTAAAATGAAACACAGGCTCCACAGACTGTCTTTACTACATCTCCATTCCCTCCTAAGAGACAAAAAATCGTCTACTTCACATGGAGACTTCCAAAATTCCAGTCTCTAACTGAACCCTGCCCCAGACATCCCAAATAAATTATTTACTCTGATTTCTATTAAAGTCATGAAGTGAGACAGTGGGTGATTGACCCCACTTATCTTGGACTTCTGCCTCAGGATGGGATGAATCAATCTCCAGAGGTGCCTGTATCTCCCCACTGAACAAAAATTGACCAACCCAACCAGATTAAATGCATTGCCTGTCTTTTAGATGACGGAACAGCCCACACTCTCCACAAGCATCTCTTTATTTTCACTGGTATCAGCATTTTTTAACTTAGTGGAAGGATAGTCCAAGTCTGAGCATTTCTGAGAAGCCCACCTCTAACATCTTGGAGTTCACTAATGTAATTTTCTTTCCCTCATCTCAGGAACTTGTGGCTCAGGGAGTTCTTGAGCCAGAAATTTATCTTTGTAATCCTCAGCTCTAGATGTTCTCTTCTTTCACAGGTTTGTACAATTTCTTATCTAATCCATGGCAACTTACTATTATCCAGACATTTCACAGCAAAAGAGGAACCTCTTCCTTCTTGTGCTTTGAACTTGTCATCTATTAATTCCATAAGGATCCCTACTAAAGGTCCCTTGAAAACATAGACCAGCTGTGAGCCAGTTTAATACAGAGTGCTCTCTTAGCTCTAGACAAAATCTGCTTGGTAACTTTATCAAAGTTGTTATTGTTCATATTGAACCTGAGTTCTCAGGGCAGAAGGAGAACCAGTTTCTCATTGTTTCAACTTTGGAGCCTCCCGGGGAAAGGATTTACTTTAGATACAAAGAAATTCAGTGAAATATACTGGTGACTCATACCAGATGCACCAGAGCTGTAATAATTTGCATTATGAAATCAAGTTCTATGGCTTTGCTCCAGCTGAAATTCATGTGATTTTTCTTTCATTCCACAAAAAGCAATAAGAAACCTCACATAAGCAAGTGCCGTTGTGATGTTTGAAATGGAAGAAATTTGGAGGAGAAACGAGAAATATAAACAAAATTATTTCATTAATTAGTGTTATTTCTAATGAAATTTTCACCTTGGTGTGCCTGTGCTCCTTATAAGGCACTCTGGATATGTGCATGTGCACATAAAATCACTTCTCTCAGCTCTGTATTTATGCAGAGACAGGAAGGATGGTTTTGTGGTTGAGAAAGTGATGCGGGACTCAAGAGATCTGGGTATTATTCCAACACATTTCCTCTGTGATTTTGGTCAAGTAGCATAGGTCCTGATCCTGAAAACACCAATGCACCTGCTAAAATCTGTTGTCAGATGTGGTGTCAGTGAACAGGACAAATTGGCCATGGAGAGAAGAGGAGGCAGCAAAGAGGCTTTGAGCTTTTCATGCTTTAGTTGCCCTTCTGTGAAATGGGAGTGTAAATTAATCCTCTGCTCATTATCTTCTTGATTCATCTCCTGCACTCTTTCCAAAGCTTGTCCCAATTTGGACTATAAAGGTATCTCAGATGGGCCTTGTAGGGCCCTACAAGAAGGTCACCAGAGGTCCATCATATTTCTATTGCTTCTCTGCTGGTGTGCTCCAATTCCCATGCACATCTCTACTCCCTCTATCTCATACAAAACCTCTTCTCTTTGCTATTTTCTCCCTACCAGGAGCAGAGATGATTCAGAGAACGTGAAGTTCAGGGCTAATATTTCCCAGCCACGCACCATGTAACTGCTCACACTTTTTCTTTCAGTATTCAGGACTAAGCAGACCAAATTATCTTTGTTTTGGTTTTCCTTTTAATCGTTATTCAAATGGCTGCAATAGTGCCTGCCTTATGTTTAGTTTAGAAAGTACATTACATCAGTGGTTGTTTTTCCAGTCTTGTGTTCTTCTAAATGTCCTTTCTGCCCTTTCCTTGTCTGCTCTTTTATAAGCAAGCTTGGAAAGAGGAAACGTTTGGGTTACATTACGAGCTGTTCAGTCTGGCTGGGAAGCAGAGCTATTGTCACTCAGCATGGTTTACTCACTTTGACTTCCTCTACGAACCAACAAATCTTTGGCAGTGACTCCAGAGCTGAGTTAATTGTTAATAATTCGTGGCCTCCCTATACATGTCATCTGGGTAATTATTGCAGTCTGCCAAGATGGAAGAAAGGGCAACAGCTCACAGGCTAAGTCCAGAAAATAAAGATCTTGTCAAAGAGAGGCCTTGTTTTGGGCTGTGTTCTGGCCTATCTGTGTTCTGTGATGCTGGAGGCACACAGTCAGAAATCTCACTAATTCTCCCATCAGGAGAGACCCTCAGGTGGTCATAGAGCTGTGGAAGCAATTCCCACCATTCTCATGGACAGCCTGAGGGCAGCATCAGTGGTGCCCAGTTGCTGTCAGCAGCTGGTTTGTCACTCTGACCTGTAAAATTCCGTTCACGGGAGAAGAGGCAACAGAATAAGGGATCTCCAGTAATTTCAGTGGAGCTGTTTTTATCACAACCAAACTGATGATCTGTCCACACACTGATATTCAAGCCCAAATATATCACTTCTTTAGGCAATACTTGCATAGCAATGTGGGATCAGTAGCAGATGTGGTCACTGGCACTATCATTTGTGGATTACTCAGTAAACGTGAAATAATTGCAAACTAATTTCAGGCTTCATTCAGAGACACACCCCTCATGCCTCCTGCTCTGCAGGAGTCCTTTCCCTTTCTTGACAGACACACCAACCTCCCACAATGCCAAGAAAATATTTCCAATGAATTCAAATTGCTGTCATAACTGCTAATATTAAGTTTAAATTTTTATTTCTGGCTGTGTATTTTGCAGTAATAACACCAAAATGCAGTCTGAAGAAGAGCATATTAGCTTTTTTAAGAGCTCCAACCAACACTGCACAGCCCTGTTACCCACCCTGTGATATTTATTGCCCCATTTTGCACCATCCAGCATTTCTCAGTAAGGGAGATAAGGATATTAACTCTCATTAAAATATCAGGGGAAGAAATATGCAGACAAAATGCTTCTATCTGAACTGGAATATAAACTAAGCCCTGGGAATAAAAGCCTCTCCAACTAATTGCAAGGTTTCTTGTACTTTTATAATGCAAAGTTGCACAAAACCCCCTCACTATTAAGTAAAAATAAGATACTTTGCAGCTCCCTAGCCTCCAGTAACCAAGGATCTCAAATCTCTTTATAAACATTATAAGCATGAATTAATTTAGACTGCTAATAGCCCTGAAAAGCAGGTACTATTAATCCTTCTTAATGTATAGGTAAAGTGAGGCATGGAGTGATGAAATGAGTTAGTCACTAAGTGAATCAGTAGCTGATCCAAAAATAAATAATTCTAAGTAGCTTTGCACTCTAAAATAAACAGGCTGGAAAAGAGAAGGTATGGGATGGCAGGGGGTGGAAATGAAAGAACAAGGGATAGTAGGGAATTATAGAAAGTGGTATTGTATGAAGGTAGTGCCTCTTAAAGCACCTAAATAACTCATACATCATTATTAAATATTTATTTCCCCAATTTCAGGGATTTGGGGAGACAGAGAAGCTGGTTCTGCTACATCTGTTCTTAAACAAACATGTTTCTTCTAAGCTTTCATTAGAGAGAATTCAACAAGAAAAGCAGAGGGTAAAAAACTCTCTGGAATACTTTTAGAGGGAGAACCAAGATAAAATGCATGGGAGCAGCTGAATGTGCCATCAGTGATCAGAGGTTGCACTCATTGTGGAGTCATCTAAGGAGAAGCTGCCAGTGCAGCTTAACCTCAAGGACCATGCTCTGGGTGTCAGCTTTTGGGGAATTTATTCAGGTTTTGCCTCTTGCTGACACATGAGGAGCCCATCCTCCCTTTCTGCTGCTGGTGGGGCAGAAGTGTGCCCAACTTCCAAGCTACGAAACCACATCCACCACTCACTGGGAATGTTCTGCCCCTATTTAAAAAGCTCCTTTTGCCCTCTCCAGAAGGAGAGGCAGGAGATGTGATTGGCTCCAACAGCTCAGTGATAGATTTGTGCATGCAGCCTGATTGGAGAAGGAGGCAGTAACTCTGGAACTGATTAGGAAGAGACATTTATGGGGTTTGGAGGAAATCACATCCTCTTCAGCAAGACCACCCAAATGATGACCAGGAGAGGGGCACCTGATTAGTGTTTAAGTGGGCTTAGAAAAGGGTCCCTTAAAGGAGAAATTCCCACCCTTCTAAACTGCTACTCACAACCATCTTTCAAGCCTCCCAAAGAATGTTGTATTAATAAACCCAATTCATTGTGGTCCCTTCTCACCTCAGAATAAACAGCACAAACAGCACAGGTTTCAGCCTCCCTGGTCAAACCACCTTAGCCACCCTAACCTGCAAATTGGCTTCTTCTTGAGCTGAGACATCAAGATCTCCACATTGGTTTCATTCTTGGGTTAGCTGTGAAGAGCAACAGGTATTTTCACACAGGCAGGTGTAGAAACACCCAAATTTTTCAGCCCAGACTCAGAGCCAGCTCCAGTTCAGGCTGTATGTCTTGTCAGCTCATTCACAATCCTGTTGACTGCCTCAGGCTCAGAGCTGACCCCTCACTTTGGAGGAGGGCAAGGTGAGCTTACATCTGTCAGTGGACAGTGGGGATCTGGGATTCATAATACTCGTCCCAGAAGAGGACCTTGGGGTGGCACAGACTGCAGACGACAGACTGCTCTCATGAAGTGGCATCTGGAGAGAAGGGAAGATCTGAAACCACTTTTGATTCTTCTGATTGAGCTCAGGAATAAACAGGAGAAATCACAAAATCAGGTGGGCAGAAAGGTAAGGGAAGGTTGAGTAATGCAGACTGGATCCAGGCTGTCCATGCCCACTTCAGCAGAGGAATGCAGATGACACAGACCCTCCCTCCTCGACTGACTGGCTGCTGTGTACAGGATGTTTTGTTCTTTTCCTTTCCTGTTTTCTCTTCTTTATGGACCAGTGTTTTTGTTTTGTTTCTTTTCTCTTTTTCTCTTTCCAAACCACAGCTCAGTCCAACATAAATTATTTTCTTTCTTTCTTTTTACTTTTTATTTTCTTTCTTTTTTTTTTTTTTTTAGTTCTATTTCTAGGGCAGGATACAGAGCATACTCTCTAGGAAAATGAAAGATTTTTGCTCTTTGTTTGGCTCCTCCACTCACTGTCTCAGAGTGGTGCTAAGTATGTGATCCCTGAGTGGGAACCTTGTACATGGAAGATATTTTGGACCAGATGGTGTGTTTTGCACTCTGTGCAGCTGATGAGAAGCTACTTTGTGTTGGGATGTGAGAGCTGGTTTGATGAGCCCACCTGCATCACAGCAGTCTCCTTGGTCACCTCAATGGCTGCAAATTTGGCACAAAAAACTCAGCTTCCCAGAAAGGGGCCAGCTTGAAGCTGATTCTGACATACACCTCTGCTTACACCTGCTACATCCCAGCTACCTTGGGCCCTCACTAGGATACAAGCAAAATCAAAGCACCACTTTTTACAGAGCTCTGAGGTAACTTGTTTGGTCCAGCTTCATTCTATTTAAATTTCATTTTGTCTGAGCTCTTGCCTCTCTCTGTCCTTCAAACACTTGCCTCTGTCTGTCCCTCTTTTATGCATTTGGGGTTAGACAGGTCAGGGTTTGTTGCCCAGTTGATGGGCAAGCCCTGAGTATGACCTGAGAATGAGTTTTGACAGCTCCACCAACCTACTTAACACATGCTCACAGTTTTCTTCATCTGAGAGCAGGGCACTGCTGAAAAGATGTAAAACATATGAAACCAACATGCAGGTTACTGGTAATTCCTGTTTGTTTGCCCAGAGTCCAGAAGTCAGTACAAAACAGACCACTGGGAAAAGGGGTGTCTTTGGATGCTTGTGTATTTTCCGACCCTCCAGGACCACAGAAAACACGTGTCCTCATCAGGCACAGGTGGCTCCTCCTGGCCCCTCCAGGCATTGAGAAACACATGAAACAGTCTCTCAGGACACAGTCAAAACCAAAACAGTTGCAAGGGCAGGCACCCATGGGCATTTAGAAGAATAGAGAGCACAGCTCCAGTTATGGAAACAGGAGCATGTCCCTCCCTCCACATGTCCCGGCTGCAGCTCCCTAATGAACTGTGACACTATAAGGAAGCAGCTACCTCAACCCTGAGAATGTGGGAAGTCCTCTCTTTATCTCTTCTTGCACTGGTTTTTCAGTTCTGAAACACAGTTGCTCCTTCCCCCTCCCAAGGGTGGCCAGAGAAGGAAAGGGAGACCTTACCTCACCCATTCCATCTCCTTGCTCCCTACCCCGCATGTCAATATTGTGCATCCTGTTCTCATCATCACAGTTCATATTAATGAATGAAACAATCTCCTAGAACAATGGGCCTCCATAATGTCTTGACCACCTGGTGTTTTTTATTGGCTTCACAGCCAGTGCCTTTTTTTCTGCCCCATGAAAGAATTAGTCAATCCACGAGCGCACGCCTGGCTTTTCGCGCTGCCGCGGGAAGAGGTGGGGAAGGCAGCTCTTCACCAGCGAGTGTTTACGACCTGCTGGGCCTCAGCTGCCGTCACAAATGCTGCCAGATGAGCCCAATCCTACGCATCCCTTTCACCTTCAAAGCCTTTCACCTCTGCATCTCAGCGCACAGGCAGAAAACGAGGCTTGTGCGGGGCTCAGGGATAAAACATCCGCGCCTCTCCAACGACGAGAGATGTTCTAAAAGCGTAACCCTGAGCGCAAAAGCCCAGCCAAAGCGCAGAGATCAGCAGTATTTCTCAAGCCTGTTTTGAAGGTGCTTTTGAGTCTTCCCATCACTACTCGGAGGTTGCTGCTTATCCCCATGACCACAATATATTAGCTCCAGCAGCTTTTCAGCGACTCAGCTTTGCCACAGTTTCCTGCTTTTGAGCATACCTCCTGCGCTCGGCTGGAGCTTTGCCAGCCCCAGCTTTTGCTCAGGTTTGGTTCAATCTAGTACAAGATGGGAGTTTGGTAAAGGGTGGCTTTTTGTATTGGAAAAAAAAAAAAAGTCCAACTGCTGCACCTGAAGACTATAGAGGAGCTGCTGTTTCCGATGAAACATCCTTGCTCCTGTTTTGAGACAGTTCACAGACCCCCGTGCGCAGGGAGCTCTAGAAAACGTGTTGCTCATCATTGACAGTTTGCTTCAGGAACTGCTGCTTTCCCCTGTCCCCCAATATACTGGATAAATTCTTCTCATTTAAACCAAAGATTAACTTAGCTTAAAAAGAGAGAGCTGGGTAGGGTCTGAAGGAATGCCCACAATTATATTTGTAATACATTTAACTAATTGGCAGTGCTGATTCACCAAGTGTTCCAAGGGAAGGTGAGTCCTTGAGCTAAGTTTAGAGTTAGGGCTTGACTTCTGAAAAAGATGGGTTGGGGGCTTTTTCCTTAACCTCAGAATAACTGAGTTGCCTCACTCAAAGCTGCCTGAGCTAACCTGACATAAAACTACAATGAAAAGAATGGGATTTTTTTTTTCTGACTGGGATGGATTTGCTGAGGTCAGTCCTTCATCCCGGAACTCCACCATACCATGAGTTTGCCTTGGAGCAAGTACTGAAGGACTTGCATTGCTTGTATTGTTGCTTTGATTAGTGAACTGAAGCTGTGCTTTAACATATCTCCCTAAAGAAAGTTTAAAATCAAGGACATCAAAATGTGCTTTACCTGAGGCTCAACCAACAGTGACATGGTCCCTGCTCTAAAACTTCATAACTGTGCTAAAATAACAAATACAGAAATGTGCCTAAAAACCCCAGGACTAAACATGTCTTCACCATGTCTACTTCCACAACAGCATGGGCACAACAAGAGAGAGAAGTGTGGTTTTCCAGCACTGGTCTGTTTTATGACCCTGGGCTATATTTTTCCTACTGTTTCCCTATTTGTTGTCTTTGTCCCTACAGTTGAGAGCTGGAAGTTCTCTGGGGCAAGGACAATGTCTCATCACAGGCAGGACTTTGAGCAAGGCCTCTCCTGGCATTGCAGTGGGGCAAATTACCCAAGAAGTTGGTTGAGTAATTGAGGTACAGTGCGAATCACTGTCCTTGGGTGTCCCAACCACACCCAGAGTGATGCTTTGATGTGGATTAGGGATTACCTTGCTTGTCCCCATTGACCTGAAGCTGATTACAAAGACAAGCTTTTAACACTGACTTTTAGTCTAGGAACATGAGCAAAGTGGGATTGAACAAAATGTCCCACCTTTATTTCGCAAAAATCTTGCTGGTTTCCTGTATAACAGAGTGTAATTTTGATTGTTGGGATTTGTGTAGGACCTATACTTTTAAAATTCTGAGGTTTGGGGATTTTTCTCTTTTTTTTTTTTTACAAGAAAAGCAACATAATGAAGGCAGAATGAACAGTGGCCAAGATTAAACTAAAATTTTGCCACAAAATCATTCCTTTCAGTTATTTCTTGAATGGAGGGGATTTGTGGGGTCTTCTGGGCAGTGAGCAATAGGACAACACTAAACTTGTTGTTGTTTCAAACTGGGGAGGTTTGGATTGGATATTAAGAAAAAAATTCTTCACTGGTAAGATGGTCACGGATTGGAACAAGCTGCCCAAGGAAGCGGTGGAATCACCAACCTTGGAAATATTCAGAAAACATGTAGATGTGTTGCTTAGGGACAAGTTTTAGTGCTGAAATTGGCAGTACTGGGTTAATGGTTGGACTCTATATTTTTAGAGGTCTTTTCCAACTTTAATGACTCTATGATTTGAAGAAAACCGTCTCATCAGCATTTGTTCCTCCCTGGGATCTCTCTCTATCAGCATCTAGGAAAGTAATTTATTGACAGAGCAAAAATTATGAAAATTCAAGTGAATACTAGATTCATCAACAAAAATCCAAGAACTTCTTTGCAGTGAATGTCTTCAAAGTCACACTTGCACTGGGAGACCAGATCCAAGTCTGAGAAAAGAGTTTGTCAAGTTAGTGCTGTCACTGAGACATTACCCCAAAATGAAACACACTGGTCTAAACTCAGACACAGGAGAACTCACATAACATGTATGTTTCTTAAAACAGAGTTAGAGTGATATCTGAAGTCTTCAGTGTTGATCATCTCCAAGAGGTATGTCCTGCTTCAGTCAAGGAACAGACAGTGCACCACGTGACCAGTTTGTTAAACCAAGCACTTTTAATATTGAATGAATGAAACAAAGGAATGTTAGAATGAAAAAGAAGTTAATTTCTTCACCAGTGATTCTAGATGAGATAGGAGCAGGCAAAACTCACTGCTTAATATTATTGTGGGGCTGTGAAAATATCTAATTTATTCGTTCACTTCCTCTTTTAAAATGTAGAGTTGGTAAAAATTAAGATCAGCTTAGAAAGAAAATAATATTTTTTTTTTGGTGAGTCAACAGAAGTCAAAGATTAATTCATAAAATATTGATTTCATTCAAAATTAATCCATGTGTTTATTTTTTATTAATCTTTTAGAGGCTATTTTTTAAAACTACATTGACTCCAACTGAAAATCAAAACTGCCTCTTAAAGAAAAATGTCAAGTACTTCATTTTAAAATATGAAAATGGAGTTTTGCAGCTCTTTATTAATTCAAGATTTTTTTTGTGCTGAGAAAGTTGTGTGCTGCAACAAATACCAGCTCACAAAATATTTCTGTCTCCTTGCTTTCTTTGCATTTTACAAAACTAAAGAAAAAAAGTTGAGAAAAGAGTTTTGCTTTAAGATAGCATTTTTTACCATAACTAGTCTGGACCTAAGGCAGGAACTTGATATTCTGCTCCCAGCCCTATAATTTTCCAGGTGCCAAACCCACTTCCGCCATCCAAACAAACAGAAAATTGGTGGTTCCCACCTCCTAATGGAGCAATCCATGATTTGCACACAAGTGGTGTGATTTGGAAGCGTCATGAAATGGGCAGCTGAGGAAGAGACAGGGTCCTACAGCAGGGTAAAAGTCAGAGGAGTGGCCAGCACTGGGGACTGCAAAGAAAAGCCTACATGGGGAAAGAGGTGGTTGATGAGATGCCTCCTCACCTACTGAATATTTCAGCTTCCAGCAGGAAAATATTTGAACTACAGCCCTCAGGAAAGAAACAAGAAAAGAAAGAAAGCAGAAAAAACAAATCAGACAATCAAAGAATGGGCTGGGTTGGAAAGGACATTAAAGATCATCAAGTTCCAACACCCTGCCATGGCCTGGGACCTTCCCAGGTTCTCCAAGCCCTGTCCAACCTGGCAAGCGCACTTCCAGGGATGGGGCAGCCACAGCTTGTCTGGGCAACTTGTGCCAGGGCCTCTCACAATAGAGAATTCCTTCCTGATATCTAAATCAGCTTAGTCTTAATTTAAAGCCACTGTCCAAATTTAAGCAGAGTAGTTGAAAACTGCATTTTTAATACTTCAACACTAAGTTCCCAGGCCCACTGTACTCCCCATATAAGCCAACCCACTTATACTATACAAAAATGGGATCATATCAGTAAGAATATATCTAATTAATCCCATTTCAGAAGAATCCATTGAACAAAAAATCAAGAGCAGAACTGACAGTAGAACTGTCATTCTACTATTGGCGTAAAAAAAAATCAGTGAGTTTGAACCGTGACCTCAGACCTCAGCTCTGTTACTAGAACCCTGTATCTGTATTTTTCCATTTCCAACAGGTGACACTAGAAAGAAATTTAAATGTCCACACATCCCTCTGCACTTGGACCATGAATTTTTCACTTGGTCTAGAAAGCCAGGTTAGGAGACAGAGTCTACCCATGGTGCTCAGAAAAAATTGGCTATTTCTGCTTTCTGACCTGGGCTCCCTGGGCTGCACAGAGCATTTCCAGGCACTGAGGCAGTGCCAGCTCGTTCCGCCCCGCTCGTGCAGCAGTTGACTCCTTCACCTGCTGGAGAGGGTCGCAAAGGAAACAGCTAACTCATCACTTTTTGTTGTCAGTTATAACTACAAAGAGACCCTAAATGTTGTAGTTGCTCTCGTCAAACTTCAGTTAGGAGCAGCAGATAGAAGCTGCCGTTCGTTTTCTCTATCTCACCACGAAGCTGCTATAAATAGAAGCCTGTGTGTGGCTTTCTGGCTCTCTGAATATATGCCTCACACCTTCTCCATTTTTTTTTTCTTTTAGCACCCACAAAAACATTTCCTTGTCACCAGACCCATAGAGACACAAATTTTCCACAACATGCCTATCAAAAAGTAAGAAAAAAACCAGAAAAATAAAAATAAAATTAGAAAAGGGTTTTTGTACTGTGCATGTAGGGGAGCTGCATACGTATGTTTGCATGCAGCAAGGTTTATGCTTGTGTAAAATCAACCTTCAGCCGGCCTTATATTGACCTTTGGGATGCTTATAAACTCACTTTGCTGCCCTGAGTTTCACATCTTGCCTGACGTGTGTTGTGATGTTTTTCTGTCTGTGGGCAGTGACTTGGTGTTATATTAAAATAATATTGCTGCTGTCACTGGCAAAGGGGTTCCTGTGCTGTTTCTGCTGCACTACTCTAAAAGCTCTCAAAGTGTATCAGGAGGAAGCCTGGCCTAGTGCTGAACTGGAAGTCCACCCTGGGAGGTGGGGAGGATGAACAGAAGCTGTGGCCATCTCCCCTGGGCAGCACTGGGGAAGCTGACACAGGAAAATCTGGAGCTGCAGAGGCTGCAGCAGCATGGACCCTCTGTTAGCTGGGCACCAGAGGACTTGTGGGTTCCTCCTGCAAAATGCTAAATGCTGAGAATGCTGAGAGCCTTCCAGCATTTGAGGGACAGTTCCTGGCCCCATGTCAGGGCTGTTTCCTGTCAGAAGTTTCAAAAAGGTAAAACACAGTGCAGCTGCTCTGCTTTCCGCTCACCGTAGCCAGGCATAGCTCAGATTGCTCTGCTCTGCATCAGCCTGCAGAACATGCTCTTGGGGGCATTATTTGAGACTTCAAGCAATTTTTTTCCCCATTTTTTTTATTTCATTCTTTTTTTTTTAATTTCTTTCATTTCATTTTTATGAAATATAAAAATATATGTGATATAAAATATATGTGATACCAGTGCATCACATAGTGCTGACACAGGGCAAAAATCAGCCATTGCACAACTTTTTAAGTCACACTGGAATTCTATTTTTATGCCAAAATGTGCATTTTCCTTAAGTTGTCTGCCAGACTGGTTGGCATAAAAAAAAAACCTTGTGACACTCTAGCTGCCTGAAGACCTGCAGAAAAATATAGAGAGTTGCAAAAAAACAGGAGAGAAAAAAAAATTGTGAGGTTTTTCTCACCCCCTCCCTCTCTCCCTCCCTCCCTCCCTCCCTTTCTTACTTTTACACAGGTGTTCAAACTGCAAAGAGCCAAACAAACCTTTGACTTTTTGGTTTGAAACTTGAGATCTTAAAAATAAGGGTGACCAATTCTATTTTTATTTTTACTGAAAATTGCAAACTGGGCAACATTTGTATAGATGCATGAAGGTTTAAATTGGGCAGTAGGAAAAATATCTTCACTGAAAGGGTGGTCAAGCATTGGAAGAGGATGCCCAGGGATGTGGTAGAATTACCATGCCTGGAATTGTTCACCAAATGTGTAGATGTGGTGCCTAGGGGCATGATTTAGGATTGGGTACCTGGCAGCTCTGGGCTAATGGTTGGATGCAATGACCTTGGAGGTCTTTTCCAACCTAAATGATTATATTAACCTATAAATTCAAGTCCTGACACAGTTCATTTAGGCTTTGTTTACCACTGTCCTCGCTGATCCAACATTACAGACCAGCATTTTATAGCAGCTCATGTTTTCAGATGACAATAACTTGCCATGCAATTCTGCTGCCATGGTCTATTTTTAAGAAACTGTGTAGATGCACTCAAACTTACAAGAATTGCTTCCTTTATTGACTCATGTCCATGCACTGTGGTTTAGGCATAGATCCCCTTAAAGGAAATGTGTACATTCATGAACAAGATAATAATTGAAAAATTTGCAAAATGTTGTCCCAGGTAACCATGTCAACTTCCTTTAAAAGTGAGTTAAATCTCTTTAAATATACATATACTTGTCTCAGCTGGGTTATCATGAAGCCACTATAAGCCAGTAAAAAAAAAAAATTATCATCGGCATGCCTGTCAAGTGGGTTGTCAAATCCAAGACTGCCAGGATCAGTCCTGGCATGGCAGATATTTTTTGATGATACATGGGCAGCAAAGTGGTTCCCAGACATACTGAAATCCCTGGCAGGGCTCTCAAAAGCTCCTGGGCAGAAGGATCTCTAGTGATGGGATGACAGCAGTAGCACTGGCAGAAGCCTTGAGAGGAAGTACATGAAAAGTTTCTGTGTTCACCATGAAAAATGGGTCTTGGAAGTGAATTTCCCATGGCACAAAATTGATTGCAAGGGAAGGATACAGAATCACACCAGCTGAGGCTCTGGTCTATTGTTCAATTAAGGAATAGAATATATGAAATGTCTTGTTTTATTGTTTTAGCAAACTGCAAATGCATTTACAAGATAAAATAAAAGGAAACTGGTGTCTGGTTTCTTTAAAATGTCCATCTTTTTGACCTTCCCAGGTGCCAAATGGGCTCTCAGTTGCTATGTTGGGAAACAGCTCTGGAATGGCAAATTATCTTAAAGAGAGAAATAGAACAAAAACTAAGTAAATCCTTTAAGTTTCTTCAAACAAAGCTCAATCTTTTCCAATATGACCAAATTTCTGCTGTGATAGTTGCCTCTGAATGCCTGCACTGAGGATGTAGGAAGGCTGAAATCTCCAGCATCTTCACATAACTTCCCCTGTACTTGGTGTATCACTCATTGCTGACAGGCATAACACAGTATGAAAATTTGTTTATCTGGGCCTTTGCAAAATTATTCTGATGTTTTATAAAATTCAGTCTCTTTGTCATTCTCTTGAAGACAACAAGGTCATCATGTCCCAGGAAGGGGAGGAGGCTGCTGAGACTGCAATGCAGGTGTCCTCATCCTCAGCCTGATCTTTTTGTGAATAGGACCAATGGTATTTAGAGGAGGATCCAATCCATGAAGTACAGTGCAGCACCAAGCTAAAGATTCTCGAAGGAACACAAACAAAGATGAGAAAACACATCTTTGTGGGCAGTATTTGCTAGAGCCTTAGAGGTACAGATAAACTTGAACTACCCCAGAAGAAGGAATGAGGCAAGGAAAAGCTTGTAGTGATGAGAAGAACAAATGAAGTTCTTCTAAAAGGTGTTTTGGAGAGAACTAGAGCATCCAGAGATGCAATGGAAACAGGCAGAGTAACTGTCTAGAGGTCAAATTGGGGGATGGTTTCCAACAAGAAATGTTGGAAATGTTTTGTAAGAGCTTAGATTTCCTTCTTCAAACTCATGGTACTTAAATTAAGGATGAAAATAGGAGTGTATCTTCAGCTATTTAGGTTTTAAGCATCCAGTGCAAGAATAATTGTCAACATTCCCTCTATTGTCATGGCAAAGATGCAAAGACATCTAGAAGGCAGTGAGGGACAACTATTTTAGGATAAAAAAATATTCCTTTGAAGCCACTGTTTGAGATGAAATTGGCTACAGGAAGTATTCTGAAATTATTACTGTGAGTTTGGACTCTGAGTGTAGTTTTGTAGCTTCCAAAATCTTTATTAATATTTATCAGCAGATAAGTAAAGAAATTAGTAGAAGCAGCTAATAAAGCATGTTTATGAACCTGCAATAGTACAAGCTTTAAATGGTACCTTCCAATTTATGATCTCTATTTAGTTTGAATTCCCAGACAACCGAGAGCAGGGTAGATAAGTGTGGGATGTCATTTCTCTTGACCCTTTTGTTATGCATCTCACCTATGCTGGCCATCCAACCATCTGCTGGGACATGGGTACCTTCAGAGGAAAACAATTTTATCAACAAGCCAGCTTCATCAGAGTTTCCCAGCCTGAGCAATGAGGTGTCTGAATTCTGCCAAAAACTTGTCATAACCTGAAAATGGACAGAGCAAAGAGAGAATCCCCTGAGAGATCCCCTAAACGTGTGAATCACACTACCAGCATAGAACCCTCGTAAAATGCCGCATCGCTCTCTTTCTCAAAGCCAGACAATCCATCCCTTAAAGAGAACACTAAACTATAAACAGTGAACCAAAGCCCTCTTTGGGGCTCATAAGCCTCCCCTCAGCCACCATCCCTGCCCAGCAGGTGCTTGCAATCTCATATTATTATCCCAGTCCAGGATGAGACCTTTGGGAACCCGGCGCTGGAGCTGACCCAAGGAAGGCCAGCAGAGCACTTTTGTCATATGTTTGGTTGGGATGTGATCTGCAGCCATTCCGTGCTCTTCTGGACTTGGCTGATTCCAGGAAAAAGCTGGGTACATCTCCAAACCTTCGAAATGTAGGGAACTATGGAGTGCGGAGAGAGCTACACATGGTCTTGTGGGATGTGTTTTTAAAGACTTTGGATGCTTGAGGCAGGTAGCTTTCCAGATTTGGACTTGTCTAGAATATCATATTAAGAGATCCTGGAGGATGTTACAAAGGCCAATGGCCCTAAATTTCCCTTCAATCAAACAAGGCCATATCCCATGGTGTCCTCAGAGTGTCTCAAGGCTGCCCCAGTCAGAATATTTTGCCTTGTGGTACCCATGGGAACACCATAACAGCACAGTGTGGATAAACATAAACTTTTGTTTTTAGAACAAAAGTCTCATTAAAAAGACCTTTAATATCAATAGTCTCCAAAAGCTACTGGCCAAATTCCACCACACTCAGCAAGAATGTGCTGCGGGAAACATTAAACACTGTTCTTGCCCTCAGCCTGAGCTGGAGCAGCAGGGGCTTTCTGAGGCACACACTGCTGGTCACACCAAGCTGTGAGGAACAGGCTGGCTCTGCTGCTCACCAGAGTTTTCCAAGTTGGTATTTGAAATACAGGCAGATCAGATTCTCTCCTAATTTAAAGTAAACCCACCTGCTTTGGTTACGTTTCTCATGGCATGATGTTCAGAGAGTTCATCACTCTTCACCACTCTTCTGTTATACTCAGTGGAAAAGGAGGAAAGAGGGGGAAGATACACATAAGTCTGCATAACTTCAGAATGGAGTTTAATGAGGGAGAGCATAACACTTAATTCAAACCCAAAGCATTCATTACTACACTACCTTTCCATATCAGTGCAATACATTTCATTCCCTTTTCAAAATACCATTTAACATAAACCATTTATTTTTTCAACTTTTCCCACAAGTGTTTTAATGCAAAGTTTGGACACCTTTCAGGAGAGTCGTGTGATGTAATGCATTTGAGAGACATAGCAATGCATATGGAGTTTGGAAAACCTTTTGCAACAGGAATAAAAATAGCTGTTCCTTTCAAAAGGCAGAATCTGACTTGCTGTCAAAGGTTTTGAGGAAGAGGAGGAATGCAGTAGTATCAGAAGATTTCTGTTGAGCTCCCAGTGCATGTGAGTTTGTGGGAATTTACACAGTTATAAGGAAATACAATAAACTTTGGGGACTCAGCAAGAGTTTTGACACATTGGCAGCTCTCCGAAAATTTGTTGTTGATAAGAATGAGATAAGTCTATGCTTACATATATCAGTAACATTTAAATCCACAGGGACACCCCATTGAAGACACCAGTATTTAGCTGGAGTCAAAGAACTGAGACGCAACTCAGTGTGATATTGTGAATAACAAAGGGGGAAGGCTATCACAATTTTTCATTATAATTTTTAGCAGTCTATTTAGTTCTATGTACTCACTTTTAAGAGTCACAAATCATAAGGATTTGACCTGCAGTATATTAATTTATCATAAACTTTCAAGTTAAATAAGATCTTAAATACATACAAATTCTTAAATAATTTAAATGGCTTTTTGAGAAAAAAATAATTGAAACTATATGAAGGAAAGAGGAAAAAAGTAATAGAAAGAGAGAAATAAGGCTGCATTTGACTAAAGGAAGACAAACATCTGGCTAGAGAAGGATGCACTTTCAAAAATATCTTTTTCCTTCTATCTGGGCTTATCTCTGTTAGCTTAATAAAAATTATAACAGTGGGGTATGCCTGTGAGAGACAGGTAACTATCAGCAAAACACTGAAATAATGCTCAGTATGCTGCCAGAGACCTTGAGATTAATTTTTAACAGGATGTCTGATATTCTCCTCCTCTAAATGAATTTAAGCACCATCAACAATCTTTGCTTGCCCTTTCTTAGCCCGTGCTAAGCTAGAGAGAATGTTTCAGGATGCTGTCATTAAACCAAACAGAAAAACTAGTCTCAATATTCCAGATAAAAACACCTTTCCCAGAGCAGAGTAATGGCAGATCAGAGTAACAAAGGCAGCAGATCTTTCAGGCCACCCTTTAGACTATTCCTCCCTCTGCCACTGGTGCCTGGGGTTATGCTGAGTGATAGCATCTCACACCAGGCCTTCCTGGGGAGCTGCAGCCTTCTTCACACAATATTTCTCCTGCAGGAAAATCCCTGTGGATGGTTACCAAATGCACTCCCATTTGTTTAGCACGGGGATAGATAGGGAGCAATGATATTGTGGTGAGATGGGGAAGTTTCTGTTTTCCCCTCGAGCAGACAGATCCTGTGCTCAGCACAATAATAGCCCAAGAAGAGCAGCTGGGTCCTCACCAAGGTGGATTTGGAGGTGAGATGGTGCCAGTTACCAACATGCCTGGGAATAAAAGACATGTGGGCTCTCTGATCCCTGTGTTGATGTCAGGGCAACATGATAGAAGAGCAGTAGATTGCCACAAAAATAACCACAAAAACTTGGGAGTGTCCCTTTCATGCAACCTGCACAAGAAAATGCCATATTATTACTGTACTGTCCTTTGTTATCAAAGGTGATGCCACTGACAACATAATTCCTTTTGTATTATATGTGCCTGATTTGAAAAGTCCCTCTTGTGAATGGTGGTTTGGTTGAAACAAGAGAGGAGAAATTCAAGCTGCTGCTTACCTCTCCTCATTGTCCTATACAGCAGTGGCAGTGGATTCCAGGGGAGAAGAATCTCTCCTTTGGAAATTGAGAAAGTAACATCACTTAAAGGAAATTTTGGTCTCACAAAATTCTGTATGGTATGATGTCTCTGGCCCGTTTTCCCCCAGCAAGTGGGGAAACCCCTTCTGATGGAGAAACCATCCCTTCTGATGGAGAAAAGGGGTTTCATGTTGAACTGACATTCCTACTCACAGTTACTCAAGGTCAGCATTGTTCTAGTCCCTGCTGCCCATGCTGAAAGGGTTGCCCATGCTGCATGTTCTCCACTGACACCTGAGAGGGAATTTTTTTATGAACTTAAAAGTTAATATTTGTTCCATGTCCCAGAGCTGGCATTAGGTCCAACAGAGACAAAGGCAGCTTCACCTTGTGTGGTTTATCTAACTCCCCAAATTAACCTATGGCCCTGCCCTCAACTGTCAGGTGATCAGCTGAGCTCCACAATGTAGATATACACATGTGGGAGTAAAGATAAAAAAACACCTCTTGTACCTGTGGTTTTCACAGAAATGCCCATGATGACCAAACTCCACATTCCTGGAACTCCAATGCAGCCTCCCTGTACCAACAAAACCCTGTGCCAAGGAGAAAGGGGAAGATACCTGTATGGGTGACTGGTTTCCTCTGGTACAAACATAAATACTTTCCAGGGATGGTCTTCAGAGCAAGGATGTCTCTTGTCTAGAGTATCTTTTCCACATGAAATGAAGAACCTTGAGGCTGAGTCCCTGCAGGGCACCTCTCATGTTAAAGAAACTTTGTCATTTCTCCCAAACAAGGGAGGAAGGAAGAGCTTGTGGTTAATGCAGCAAATGGAGGCTCAGGAAATCTATGTTCATATCCTGGTTCTACCACAGGTTTCCTGTGTGACCTTGGCAAGTCCCCTAATCTTTCTCTCTGCCTCTTTTTCCCCCTGCGTAAAACAGGGATAAAATAGTTCCTATTCCTAATGAGACTCATGTATTAAATTGGTTTGTGAATGGTACCATATAGCAAGGGGACAGCTGCCTGTGTGGACCAGTCCTTTCTTACCTGTGTGAGATCAGCTACAGGGCTCCAGCTCTAGTGTTCATAAAAGTTTCCATTATCTAGGTTGAAATACATCTAACTCCACCAATCATGTATTAATGGGTATGAACAGGTAAATTTGAAGATTAAAATGATAAAAACCCATTCACTGAAGTTAGTCTGATAGATGGTCTGTGGGCAACATTGATTTACTGAGGTGTAAGCTGAGAGAATTTTTGAGCTGTGCTTTATTTGTTGTATAATTCTCTGCAACAAGAAACAAAACCGAGATAAAACTAAGCACTAATTGATGCTGGCTGCAGTCTCTTATTGTTTATAAAGAGACATCCTGGTTAGTCTGTTAACAACCCAGTGAGTTCCCTGTACTCCTCGCCTGTAGCTGACCAAAACTGTGGTGTCCCAAATTCTTCACAGAATCCTAGAATATCCAGAGTTGAAAGGCATCCACAAGGATCGAGTCCAACTTCTGATCCCTCACTGGACCACCCCAGGAACCCCACCATGGGTCTGAGAGCATTGTCCAAACAATTCCTGAGCTCTGTCAGGGCTGAGGCTGTGTCCACTTATCTGGAGAGCCTGTTCCAGTGCCCAGCCATCCTCTTGGTGAAGAACCTTCTCCTGATATCCAACCTAAACTATCACGGGCATTCACTCCAGCCCACTCCTACCCGCACATTAGTGTTCAGTTTGGCAGATGTCTGGACATCCAATAATGGAGGCTGTTTTGGGTCAATTTTGCCTTACACTGTCTACCAGTGTTTACAGAGACTCAGGAGAAGACGAAAAACAAAAGTGGGTGTTCATCCAAAACTTTTCCATTTAGAGGTGAGAATGTGACAAACCTAGGCTGTAAAGACATAGACAACAAGTTGCCAAGTCCATCAAAACCAGATTGCTTATGCTCGCTCATAAGGCAAAAAAAAGGCAGTGAGACTTTTTTAAAACATACACTCTGTTCTCACATCCCTTTGAAGAGATGATTTGGGATAATTTGAAGTCTCCTTCTTACACAAACATTGCAAGCACTTCCTGTTGGTAACTATAAAAGGACAGTCTGGCTAAGTAAACAGTTCTCTTCATAGTTGTGTCTAAGCAGGAAAGCCCTGTGTTCTTCACCAATAGCTCCATTGATGACTACAATTGTTCTGGTTATTGTTTGCATTCGTAATAACACTGATTATAACAAAAGATCAAAACAGGAACTTCCTTAAACTTATTAAATGCTTGTAGTCAGGGCCTTGACGTTGCTGGCATAAAGATGGATGTGAGTTGACATGCTAGAAAAGGGAGAGCCAGATCCTCAGCTTGTGTAAATCATGGTTGTCACCTCCAGCTGAGGACCTGGCTTTGCCATGGTATCTGGCGTTACCCGACAGTTCTTAACGCCCTGCTGTTACCCCCTAAATATCCCCAAGCACCATTTTCCTGCACCATGAATTAAAGGAAAACTGAAATTTGAGAAAATGAAATATTGGGACCAAAAGCATAAAAGGAATTCATGGCAGAGTTCAGGAAAGGACCCAGACCTCTCATTTCTCACCATGAGTGTGCCATAGAAGTGTCCCTGAGGTGTTCAGTCATCCTCAGTCAGCCAAAACAATGTCTCTTTTTCCATATTCTTCTCTTTCATTTAACAATAATTCTTTTCTGTCATTATTATCTATTATTTTACTTGTTAAGGAGTCTACAGGTTTCTTTCAGATTTACCACAGAGGAAACCCTTAATCAGTCTCTGAGGTGTAACAAACCATCTACGAGTACTTAACACACCATTCACAGCATTTTCATCTTCTGCTGCACCACCAATGGCCAATCTCCTTGATATAATATGAAAACACATCCCTATGTTGGGTTAGATACTGGAGCTGCAGTTTTGAAGTGGAGGATTTAAGCCAACATTTTCCTATCCCCAGCACAGCCTTGCTGGTTGTTTTGGCTTCTCAGTCCTGTGTCCCAAGTTGTGAGTCCTCAGCACTTTGGCAGAGAAGCAGTAAACTGTTATCACTGATAGTATCATACCATCCCCAATTCTGGTTAGCTTGCTCTTTGTTCTCTCCCTGTAAGACAAAGATTAAAGCACAGGTCTGACTTAGAATGGAGAATTTTCACTGGCCCAACCAACAAACCTCCCTTATTAATCAGACTGGGTCTCCCACAGCTTATCAGTTTGGACACAGTAAATAAATAACAATAAATAAATAATAAATAATTATTGCTAATTTTTTGTCTGACATTGAAGTAAAGGCCTGGGGAGGTACTGCTTTTAGAAGGATCATGCAAAAAAAATGAGAACAGAAATATAAGTTGATGCTGTAAACAACAAATTCTACTTAAAATTGCAAACCTGGATTCCTTTGGAAAGGAGATATGCCATAAGGGAGCCAGGGAAAGCACGTTCATATTTGCAGTTTACTGATCTAGGAAATAATCTGTTTTGCCTGAGCTTGAGAAGGAAACCTCAGTCTGCTGGGGTCATGCTGATACCTGTGGATACACTAGCTCACCGCTGGCATGCCAAGAGAGCTCTATATAAAGTATGCAAATGGGATGGTCAGACTTTTTAAATCTCCTTCCTAAGGCTTCCTCCTACATCTCAGTAGGCAGACAGTCAGGATTCACTTTGCAAGGAAGATTCCCAAGAAAACTTTGCAAAGGTCAGGGAGGAAATGTTCCTGCAAGCTCCTTGCAGTGATTGGATGGTGACAGCCATTATGTTTTTCTTGCCTGTGGCCCCAGACACTATAATCATATTTTGTGAAAACCTTGTGCCACACTCAACCCCAGCATTGCCTCTAACTGAAGAGGAGAGAGAAACTCATTTGTTCAACTTTTGTTCAGCTTGCAAAATTATTTGTGCTGCCTATGTGCAAAAGAGGATTCTTGTGATACCAGCTGGACCATGTCCCTGTTAACACAGGGGACTTGCTATGGAAAGTTGTGTTCCTTTCCCAGCTGAGGCTCATAGGGGGTGTTTTCCTGGGTGAAGCCAAGGAAGTTCCTTGTCATTTCCATGTCCATCTGTAAGAATGCTGTCACAACTTATTCTTTTTGCACATAGGAGGCAAATGCCCAGGATCAGGAGCAAACCCTTACACACATGTGCAGAGCACCTGGCCCCATGGCAGCCCAAGGCATAACCCAGACATTGACAGGACAAGAAAACCAAATCATCATATCCTTATGGAAAGGGAACTTCACATAACACACTGAAATTGGGGGTTTAAAGCCCAGCACATGAACTGTGAACTCCTCATTTTCCAGTTCCACAGCAGATCTGCAGGACTCAGCTTCCCAGCTTGAGCTCTGTTCTCCTCCATAAACAACCTGTAGTAAAACCAGGGCACTCAATGGCACAGCCAAGAAACCCTAATGCTTCTCTATTCTTTAACTGGGATTTGGTCCCACTACAAGCCATCCCAGCCAGTTAAGTGGCTTGCCTTTACTGTTTTGCCCCAAATTACATCACCATTTGGCTTTTCGAGTGTACCTCCTTGGCTCTAACCATCCCCCTTGGCTCTATTCCCTGTAAACAGGGCCTGATTAATGTTGCAGAAGAAGGGCTGTGAATCACGTATTCCATTCTCTTATGGGAAGTCAGAATGTCAATTTTTCCTAGTTTTAAGTGCAGAGAATTGGGATATTTAATGCAGAATCCCTAGCAACGACACAGAAACTGCAGCCTGAGCCCACAGCTGCAAGCTTCCCAACATACTTTCTGTAACAGCAGCTGATGAATCACCCACTAGAAGACATGCACTTTAAAAAAAATTAAAATGAAACAGCATTCACTGATTCTGCCTATTATTACCCAGCCCCAAACACATTACCAGGATGTTCTTTGATAAGGAAAGGGCCCTCACACACACAGATCCACAAATCTCTACTGGGCTGTTTAAAGGCTGAATGGAAACAGTTCCAACAGCCACAGATGTTCCCTCTTCAGGCCTGGGTAGCAGAATTTTACTGCCCACAGTACTCATCACTAGTAATGCTTCCAGCTGGTGGCCAAAAGCTGAAACTCACTCTGAGATTTTGCTTTGCAAATGCAAGGAAATCAAAAACAAGAGCTTGCAGAGCAGCTCAGGGACCCTGCTACAGTCTTCCTCCATTCCCTTTTTCATGGCTATCTTTCTCAGCTTTTCAGAAAAAAAATTGACAAATGGAAAATAAAGCATTTTTTGGACTAGCCTTTTAAAGGTTGTGTACATAGTGAGCTAGAACAGCACAGTAAAGTCCCAGAAAAAGGATGCTTATAGGAAAGGCTCAGGGAAATTACTGGAGAGGTACACTGCTCTTAAAAGCTTGACAAGTGGTACAGCAACATCTATGGCACATTTTGTGGGTCCATGATTTCCTAAAAGTATTATGACTAACAATATAATAAATGAACTAGACAAAACAAAATGTCAATAGTTAAATAAAATGGAGGGGCACTTCTTTGCAGGAAGACCATTCCAATCATATACCAAAATTTCAACCATATGCAGAATGTACCTGAAGTGGATGATCCACCCTGGAGATCCACAAAAGCATTCAGGATGATGGTCTAGTGGAAGGTGACTGTCCATATTAGGAGGTTGTAACTAGATGGTCTTCAAGGTCCCTTCCAACCCAAACCTTCCTAGGAGTCTGTGGTTTAGAGGCACTCAGAACCCACTGAGGTGCACTGAGAAACAAGATCCTAAAAACCTTAAACCCAAAGGGAATTCTACTCAAGCATGAACTTCCCCCAGACAGAAATTAACTGAAGTCAAATATTAGATAAATACATGTGATGAGCCATTCACAGATAACCGGGTCAAGAGATGAAAAATAATCCATATTAATCTTGATACCATCACTGAGGAATGCTTACAGTGTATTATCAGTGTTTATTCAGGATATGAGCCCCATTGTGCTGGGTGCTGAAAAGATACACCATGTATGTCTGGTCCAAAGGTACGTCATACATCAATATAAAGATATTCAGATGCTTATTTCCTAGCAGTGGCATGAAGATTTGTGCAGGAATTTAACTTTAGTAAGGTCCCTTTCCTTCTCTATGCTGCATTTCTCATAATGAAAAAAAAAAAAGAAAAATAAAAAGGAGAAAAATTCTTCCCTTCCCTGTTCAGCCTGAAAATACCTGGGAGCTGGGGCAACATCTGATGGTTTTATTAAGCTCTTGTGCATGCCAACTCAAGAGCAAGGCAGTGCTTGAGCCCTCAACAGCTATCTCCTCCTTCATCACATCATGTGGTTCATGGCCAGGTGATTCAAGCAAACTTATCTATCAGGAAAAGGCTGATAAATGATCTAAACCTGGGACATTTTAATTCAGCACCTTTGAATTGGCCAGCAGGATGTCCACAGTGGCTGTGGGACCAATCTTAGAGGTCCACACTGCTGGGCCACCTTGCCCACTGTTCTCTGGGTATTTGGATCATGCTAATGCAGCACTTGTTGTGTCCCTATTGCCAGCACAGTAAAGAATTGAAAACTAGTTTTTCCCTTAACATTGTCTACCAGGAAACACTACTTTGCTTCCTCTTTTCCAACCAGGAAACCTTTCTTTGCTTTCTCTTCTTACCAATGACCAGTCCAGACTGGGTATTCAAGAGCAGCATAAAACTGTTTTGTAAAACAGCAAATAACTCATGGTTTTAAGAACAAATAGAGCCACTCAGATAAGAAGGGCAACAGTGCTGCTGCATGCTCAGGATGTAACTCCTCCTCCCCATTTGCATGACACCCAGAGTAACAGGAGATATGAAATAAAGCTGCTCTCGAGTAGGCGGAGGCGAGTACCCAGTTGACTCAGAGCATCATTCTACACCAGGGTGAAAATTTAAGGGCAGCTGGAGGGACTAGAGGGGAACTTGCCTGACTAAAGGGTTTGTTATGTTGATACTGTTGTGCGGGGGAAAAAATAGCTGTAGGGTTTTCTTTAGAAGCCCTGTGTTCGTAGAGGGGTATGGAGGTGGAAAGAGGGGGAAATAATTACTAAATCATGATTGCTATCTGCAGTATTTACACAAGATAGGCCACACAAATGTCTTAATAGTGGGGGCACCTCAGTACTTATTTATTGCTATTGATTTTTAGAAGTGATTTAGGAACCCTACAGTCTGGAAGATGCTATAGAACAGAAAGATAAAACCTTTTCCCTCAACTAAAGGAAAAGACAGCTGAGAGAATCAGAAGGGATCAGTCCCAACTCACCTGTTCTCCAGCTTCTTCAGTTCTAGGACAGAGACATCCCTCTGTCCTGGCTCTGCCTCTGGTCATCAAGAGGAGGAGGGAAGAAAATGGGCTGGATACACCAAGGCAATTTTTCTGCTGATCTCCTGTGGGGTGTTCTGCCATGCCTCTCTCCAGCTGTAAAATCCTGGGGGCAGGCAATGCCTTGTACCACAAGTGCATCCACCACCTGGAGCAGCAGGGCCTCAGTTTGCAGAGCAGTATCCAAGCACCAATCTTAATGACAGCAATTTTAATAACCAAAATGTCTCTGGAAAGGAGCTGGAATGAGGGGCTGTTTTGCATCCCTCTGGATTGCTTTTGACTATTGGCCACTAGTAATAAACTATTAGGGAACAAAAAGCAAATAGAAAACAATAGATGTAATTATGTAGCTAGATGAATGTTTCACTTCAAATATTATTGTGTCTGTGAAGATATACAGCATGAATTTGTTATTGCAAAAAGAAATATGCATTGATCTCCTTACCAGGAAACAGGTATGACTGTATTATGTAAATATTACTTCATTTACTGTCAACAACTGTAAGCTTATTTTCACTTTGCAAACAGATGACAAACGTGCTTGAAGTCATACAGCATCAATCTTAAAGCTGACAAGGATCCCTCATTTTGCGGCCAATTTTTGAAAGTCAAAAGGCCAGATTCAGACTTGGGCTGATGCCATCCACTCCAGCAGGAGTGATGTGCCAGATCCTCCACATTAGTGCAGATCAAATGTGCTCTGTGAACTTCAGTGGCCAAAGAAGTGTTTCTGAAGCTGTTGACTTCAGAGCTTTGACCCACAGAGCTGAAGCACTGGAAGAGCAAAAGGTCTGGATTCCCCCAGTACCACCACCCCAATGGGAGCAAATGCAGGCCAGCAGTTTTCTCCAGAAGTTAAAGATCAGGCATGATACTCCTTGACACATCATTTGAAAACTCATCTAGCTCTGGTGTGGTTGCTAACACCAACAAAAAACAGAGCTATAAAGGGAGGATATAACAAACTGTGTCCTTCCAGACCTGCAGCCTGGAGACCACCATGGAAACGGCTGCAGCTCCCTCATCCAGGCACCACCACCCACCAGCTTGGGTTAGACTTCCTGAAAGAACATGACTCTGGCTTGGCTTTGAGCTCATTCATCCCCATAGGATTATTTTGGCAGTCATGTAACTACAGAGGGATTCATCCTTTAGATTCTCTTCCTGCTCTTTTTCCTGAGTCTTTTGCCAGGAAAGATAATTTACCCTTCAGGGTCTCGCCTGTGAGAAGGGGGTGCCCAGACAGAAGCATGCATCCAGTTCCAGACCTAGACCCAGAGGAATTTGGGAAGCCAAGACTTTTCTCTGGTGATTAATCACACTGTGATGTCACAGGCTAACTGAGATCTTCCTTCTCTCTTTTGCAAGGATTACTCTTGCAAAGCAGAGCAGTCTTTGGGCTGAGACAGGCTTAAGCTGTTCAATGAGACTTGACTGGTCAAAGAGTAGCCCTGCTCAGATCTGGATCTGCCTTTGGTAGGTCAGACTGAAAAAAAAAAATTCTCATGCGATTTTCATACTTTCATGCTCATGCAGGATGCTAAGACAATGTATGGCATAATCTAACTTTCAGGGTGTCCCATTCCCAGTGTACTATTTGAAAGAAAGTGAGATCAGTCTTGGAATCATAGAATGGTTTGGGTTGGAAGTGACCTTAACCTCCAGGTCTGATAAATCCATGAGGATCCTGAGCTAGTGGGCAGCATCCATGCCTATGGCAGAGCTGTTGGAACTGGGTGATCTTTAAGGACCTTCCAATCCAATCCATTCTACTGAGAATGCAGTTTTCAGGGTCCAGCACTGTCAAGATCTGACATTACAATTTAGTGGTGGAAATGACACAGACTCCCAATGTCCAAGCAGCATGACCCCAAGAAATATTCTTATCAGTGAGGTTGATTCCTACAAGTGCCCTTCCTTATTTTCCTCTGTTCTCTGCTCTTTTCCTCTTTCCTTCTATCTTGGTTTTTCACTTTCTTCCCTAGCATCATCAGGCTTGGACAAAGAACTTGATACTAATTTCCTGAAATACAGTGGGTACCACCACAGTGTACAGTGGTTGTTCAGAATAGGTTTGAGAAAATAAAATGGCTCCATCTCTCAGGGAATTGTTGGAAAGGATTTAGCAAGGGATCCCTTAGCATTTGAAGCAAAGCCAGATCACTGGTAACAAATATTAAAAACAAAACAAAACAAAACAAACAAACCAAAAAAGCCAACACCAAACCTCTCCTGAACATGAGCCCACTGTGACTGGTGCATAAAACAACATGATTTGCATTGGCAGATGTCACATACATCTCATTACAGAGCACAAGTTTGAAAATAAGTTGGGTAGGAAAGCAGAAGCCTCTCCCAATAAAAACAGTGAGGATTTCTACAGGAAGCTACTTGTTCACAATAGTGTCAACAATGAAATAAATTGTGTTAATGTGAGAAATTTTGAATTGCTATTCTTATTTTGTCACAGCAGGAAAACCAGAGTGTGGATACAATTATTCTAGAGCAGAACTTCAGGATTTCAGCTTATTTCATTCTGGCAAAGATGCTGGCAGAAAGCAGAATTATCTGTAGAGCACCTGCACAGAAAGTGAAGGCCACAACTATTTAGTTTAATCCCTCTTCAGACAGATAGAGCCTAACAGGAGAAAAGGTCACCGATAGTTAGCAACCAGCCCCTTCTCCTGAAACACACAGGCTCTGCTGCCTCAGTGTCCTCCCACCCATATAACACCCAGCCTTGCTCCTCTCTGCTTCAGGCTGAGAAAATTGCACCTTGAGACAGCAGAGCTAAAGGATGCCAAGCCACCAGCTCAGCTGGCATCACTTTCCAGGGCACAGAAAAACCACCATGTCCCAGATGCTTCAAGCAGTTGTCCCTGCCAGGGTTATGTGGGACATTCTTTATGTGCCAAGCTAAACTGTGATGATTTGATGAGGAAAACTGAGAGGTTCTAAATTATCTATGACCTTTTCCTTGTGCTCTGAGCACTTAACACCTCACCAACACTTCACCCAAGTGTGATTCAACACTGTGCTGAGGAAGAGCTGAGCCCAAGGTAGGAGCTGGTCACAGACTGAGCTGTGTCACCACTAGTTGTGTGCTTGGGCTTTTCCTCACCACTGTCACTTCAACCTGCCCTTCTACTGGCACCTCTGGACTTTGAGATGGATGTGTTTGCTGAGACAGCACAGGTGAGTCAGGTTTCAGCTGTGGGCACAGAGTGATGCCTACCTTAGTGCATACACCAACACTGCACCACAGTGGTGCTTCAAATCCATTCAGCAAATTCAACCATTTTCCCTGGCCCACCTCTGCCATGAGCAGTGGCTTCTCAGTCCTGCCTCAACCACCAGTCCCAGAGCCTTCCTCTCCCTTCCCAAAACATCCCCCAGCCTCCCTGTTCACTGAGGTTCAATCTGAGCTGTGGCCCCCCCCTGGTAAAACCCACCAGTGATAACCACTGCTCTCCAGCTGCTGGGGTGGGATTAAAACTTCTGAAAGCTGCCTCCACACATCCCTTTCCCTCAGCTGGGAAGCAGTAATCCCTCCCCAGCTTCCAGATCCCACTACACAGTTGAGGGCTGGAAACTTGCTACCAGCTCAGTAATCTTTTCCCAACCATGACTGTAGAAGGGAATTATAATTCCCCTGGTACAGCAAGGTCTCAGTATTATCATCTGCTGTTTGTCCTAAACCAAAGACGTGCTAGTATGGCTGAACTATTGAGTTTGCATGTGTGCATATAGTGTTGAATACTATAATAGCATAATTTTTCATTTTAACTACACAGATTTGTGTGTTGAGGCTTTTTGTGTGTGTGTGCTTGCCTGTGTGCCTACACACAGCCATACCCACACAGTCCTATGGTTATTACATATCTATATGTTATTTTTCAGCCACACTAATAAGAAAAAAATCTTCTGGATCCTTTCATGACCTGGACAAGTCCCTGCTGTTACTGCATCCCTGCACTTCTTGCATCCAGGGACTGCCAACAGCCTTATTGAGAGTAGCAGTGTTCCCCCATCCCCAGGGCATCTCTGGCAATAGCCCACAGAAATTTTTGAGGAAAAGTTCAGATCCATAAGGACTAGACAGTCGTTGTGTTCAAATATACCTATATTGACTCAAAGATATCAGAATAAAGACATGTCATTTTAGACACATGAAGGTGAAAGTCTAAAATTAAGCAGTTTCTGAAATTTTCTCTGCGATTACTGTGAGGGAACAAACACTTGCAGAGGGCAACCCATCATCTGTCAGTGCTGAATCACTCTGTGGAGGTATCTGTCTCTCTGCAGGTGTGATGAGCAGCTGAGGTGCCACACCAGCCTTCCAGGTAGCTGTGACTTAAGATCAATCCTACCTTGGCTGGCAAAGCATGGGTAAAGCAAAGCTCTCTGCATCTCAGCAGAGCTTAGGTCCCCTGAAAACCATTTCATTATTTCAGCTTCTGGATCGTATTCTTCCCCCACTGCAGAACACTTTGGATGAAGGATGAAGACAGACTGAGTATCCTCATTTAGCATTTACAAGGCATCTTCAGCACCTTTGAAGAATGGACTATAAAGTCAAAGAATTACAGAGTCATAGAATATTCTAAATTGGACCCATCTCATTCCTCATGCTGAGCAAAAAAATGGTTTGCCAATCACTACAACATACCTTGCAGTAACATTATTTTCCATAAAATTTCAGATTTTTTTCCACATAAGATTTTCTCACACTAACTGAAAAATTATACATTTCGACCTTCTTTTGCTGCAGAAAAATCTTGAAACAAGCAGGACACGAACATAAGCCTCTGAAGACAGAAGGCAAAGAGAAAGATCCCTGAAATGTAATTTTTACAGCAGTTTCATGGCTTTTAACCCAATCTTGTAATTTCGAAGGGCTTGGCTTGTGATTTCTGAACTCCTGGGGTGAGAAATACTGAAAGTAAAAGGTGCATTCAAGCTCCTCTGGATGTCACAGCCCTAAACATGGCCTGAGGAAAGAGGGGAGGACACTGCTAAGGTACAAATCAAAAGAGTGAAAAATGTATCTTCCTTGTCCCTCCTCTCCCCATCCAGCCCTGCTCCTGGCACGGGTTACCCTCTCTTTTGAGAGTCAATACTTTTGTTCGAGCTGACCTTCAAGCAGATGTCCCTGCAAAAAAGGTAACTCTGGGAAGAAATGTCACAAAACAGAGGCCCACTATTGAAATCAGGTCTCTGAAAGGCTGAACAGATGGCCCTGGAGTCTCCCAAATCCATGGTGAGGACGCTTGGCAGCAGAACGAACGCTGAGAAAAAAAGGAGCTGATTTCATTGGCTGCACTGTCTGGTATAACTCTGCCTTGGGTTTCTGCTCTTACCACCTCCTTTCCTGGAAAGTGCAACTGCTCTTTAAACAAACTCCCAACAGCAACAAAACACTTTTACAGGCTTATGTTCATTAATCAAGTAGCTTATTTCATACTTGGTTCTGGTAGGTGATCTTTACGATCCATTCAAAGTCTTCCTGTGATTCTACAATTTTTTCCTATATTTCTTTTTTTGTTCTCCAGTCTTATTTTTACCTTACCAGTGTGATCAGCTGTGAGACACTATCTGGAATTATTGCACTTGTTATCCTCTAGGAATCCTCCTATTCAGTAGTCTATGCAGGATTTTCTGGGAGTGAGAATGAAAATGTGCATGTATTGATGGACATGGACACTGACAAAATCCTCTCTCCCTTTTACAAACAACAAAAATACCTTTTCCTTTTTACAAAAACTTAAACATTTATAGGAGACTGAGTGTGATTTTCATCCTTCACTCAAGATTTGTGGTTTTTTTTCCTGAGCCACATGAAAAAAGGCTGCAGGAAAGCTTGACAGGTGTATCCCAAGTACACAGGGCAGGCTGGTAGGATACATGTACCTGTGGTCTGCAAAGGATCATTCTTAATGGTCACCTCTCTGTAGCTGGTTTGTTCTGACACTGATTTTCTTTGGATCCTTGGAAGGGTCTCTTAACATTTGCACTCTATAAAATGAAACCTAAATATTTTTGTGCTATGCTCTCTCTCTCTCTCTCCATTGCAAGCAGGGCTAGAAAATCCCCTTGCTTTTTTTGGTGTCATGGGAGAGTACCTGTACTACTAAAAGAGTAGAATGCACCCTTCAGGGAGTGGGCAGAGGGGGGACACCCTCATTGCTCACCCCATCCCTGCTAGCAGAGGTAAGCACTGTGTGACATCTGCAGAGTCTGGGGGAATAACCAGGAGCCTGGGACTCAGCAATCCTTGTTTTGGTGGTGAATCCTCGCTTGGCAATCCTTGCCCTGTAGAGTGACCCCATCCCCTTCTTGTCTCCCCTGTGTGATGCATTTTCCCAGCCTCCAGGCACAGCATTCACTGATGCATCCAGGGCATAAGGCTCCCTCCCAGGGAGCTGCTGCAGCGCCGAAACCACCCCAAGGAGAGGTTTAATCCCTGTCACCAAAACAAAACTCTCTGTGTTTGTTTTTTCATCCTGCGTAACTGTCAGGATTAATGCTGTTTAAATTATGTCAGACAGCCACTGGTTTGTAGAAATTCACTTACTCCATATGACTTTTCAATAGGGCCTTAATATTTTACCACATGAATCAGAAAAAGAAAAGGAAAAAAAAAAGGTCTTAAGAAAGCAGACAAGAGTAATAAATCCCAGAGTTACTATCCCTAAATTCCTTCTTTTAATCACAAAAGCACAAAGAGCCCAGAGATTGTGATAATGAACATAAAATATGGTTGCCATTAAAAAATTTTCTCTGTCCCATCCATTTCAATGTATTCCACTATAAATCAATGAGCTGCTTAATCAAATATTCTCGCACTTTAATTGTTTTATCTTGCTTTTATGTTAAATTCAGTGGGCTACTGTGGGCACTAGTCTTCACATTATACAAAAAATGACAGTGGATTGGCCTTAATTAGTATAAAATTCAAACATTGGTTTAGAGCATTAGCTATATTGAAGTAAGCTCCTGCAATTTAACTGGTTCAGTGAAACCATTCCAAGCAAAGGAAGTAAGTAGAGGAAAAAGAAGCCCTAAGTTGGATTAGTAAAGTTTGCTGCTCATCTGCTGACAAATTCTACCACCAGTTCCCTCTATCTTCAAAATGAGAATGATTTCAAATAATTTTTTTGAAAACTGTTACTTGGTGTTATCCCCTGAAACGTTAAAACTGAGTTGGGATGTCCTTTCAAAATTCCTCAGCCTTGCCTCAATCCCCTTAGAAAGAACAGATGCTTGTCTGGACTAGTCCAGCATTTCCCATGAGAAAATACATCTCACACAACACCTATAAAAGTCTGGGCTCCAGCTCTGGTGTTTGCCATGAAGGGCATTACCCTTGTATTGTGAAAAGATAAGAAACTGTCCCTTGTGAGTCATTTTCTTCTGTAAATAGGAGGGGAGCCATTCTTTTGTGTTTTGTTTTGTTTAATTCTCCGTTATCGATCGATACCTTCTTCAAAAGGCCGCAAGGGATATTTTATTAGTTAGAGTAATTGTGATTTAAGGATGATCTTGTGTGATATAGATGTACTCAACATGGAAAAATACAGATTGAGGCATGAAAAGGGCTCTGCATTGGAGGGTGAGCTGTATTTGCACTGTTTCGAGATCTAATAGAGGCTAAATTGTTTTTCATAGAATCATAGAATGTTAAGGGGTTAAAATGAACCTTAAAGATCATCCAGTCCCAACCCCTCCTGCCATGGGCAGGGATACCTCCCACTAGACCAGGTTGCTCAAGGCCTTTTCCAGCCTGGCCCTGAACACTGACAGGGCTATCCACAGCCTCCCTGTAGCAGGGCAGCCTCTCTCACAGTAAAGGATTTCTTGTATATTTAACCTAAGTTTCCTCTCTTTTAGTTTCAATCCACTGTTCCTTGTCCTGTCACTAGAGCTACTGATAGAAAATCCCTCTCCAGATTTTCTGTAACCCTTTCAGATACTGGAAGGTTTCTAAGAATTCTCCACACAACCTTCTCTTCTTCAGGCTGAACAGCCCAAATTTGCTCAGCCTGTCTCCATAGTCAGTGTGCTCCAATCCCCTCATCAACTTCATGGCCTCCTCTGGACTTGCCCCAACATTTCCACATCCTTCTTATGCTGGAGACACCAGCAGTGTACACAGCACTGCAGATGGGGTCTCATGAGAGATGAATAGAGGGAGAATCACCTCCTGCTGGCCACACTGCTTTGGATGAGCCCAGATCACCCTTGGCTTTCTGGGCTGTGAGTGCTCACTGCCGGCTCATGGTGAGTTTTTCATCAACCATCACCCCCAAGTCTTTCTCCACAAGGCTGCTTTCAATTACTTCTCCACCCAGCCTGTGGGTGTGTCTGGGATTGCCACGACGCAGGTGTAGGACCTTGAACTTTGCTTTGTTGAAATTCATGAGGCTTCTATCTACCCACCTCGCACTGAATGGTTTGGGCTGAAAGGAACCTTAAAGAGTATCCAGTTCCAACTCCCCTGACATGGGCAGATACACCTTCCACTGGGCCAGATTGCTCCAAGCCCCATCCAACCTGGTCTTGAAGACCTCCAGGGATGGGATCTACGCTCAGATGTCTGAGCTCCTCATGTGGTAAAATGGTTGTGAGTAAGCCACCTTTGGAGATTTGATCAAGTTTCTGATGGGCATCCTTTCTGGAGGAGGTGTCAAGGTGTGATCCAGCTACAGACTGAAGCTACCCAGGGAACTGGTGGAATCACCATCCCTGGAAGTGCTCAGAAGGCTGTGGATGCAGCACTTGGGGATACGGTTTAGTAGGCGCTTGCCTGCCTCCAAGCAAATGCATCAAGACAAGCCAGTTTTCTCTAACATGTTTGTGCACAGTGGAAAAGTTCCTGCTCATGAGTCTGAGGGAGTTTGTGGGGTCCCTCACTCCAGCCATTGCCAAATTTTAGATCCAGACTTGGTCTGGATTTTAACCATCAGTGATGTGTTGAGGTTCCTGGATTGAGGTTCTGGTTTTTTTAAGCCACCCAAGTACAATCATCTGCATCAGGGGAAGGAAAAAAACCTGCACAAGATTTACATGGAAGTTTTTGAATTTCAAAGATCTTTTTTAATAAGGCAAGAATGAGGAAGTCTAAAGATGTGCATATCTGCTTTACAGTTGTTAGTTTAATAAATGCAAATATTTCCAGCAGCCAAAGGTTTTACCCTGCAGTTTTACCTGCTAACATTTCCTTGTTTTGAATTATGTAGATCAGAAATGGAGGAAAAACATAACACTGGTTCTAAGGGTATAGAGCTGTCATCTAATTTTAGCTAAATGTTCTCTAAAGCAGAAAGATGCATAACTGTGGGGTAAATTGCTAGTGAAGTTTTCCATTTTTAAGTATGTGTTTACAGCTTTTCTAGCCAAACTCAGGGGGGAAAAAAGAGAGAAACAGCACAGGCAATGTTGAATATTTCAAAAGAATCATCAGTAAAAATACTCTGTCTCAACTTCCAATTTTTTTTTTTTTTTTGCACATATAGGTCAAAATCTCACTTTAACATAAAATAAAATGTTCAATATGCAATGTGCCAAATAGATGACCAGGTTGCCTTGACCAAGGATCAATGACCAATAGTTCTGAAAATAGTGAGAGATTCAGGGGGTCTGTTTGTAGGTTGCCAACAGAAGATGTTTTATCAAAGCCTGGATTTCAGAAAGAGGGCACTCAGCAGTCAGAAATAAAGTTCAAAAAGGCATCTAAGTTCAAGCCATTCAAACTAGAAACTCTGAGAATCAGTAATTGTGCTTGGAAATTTGGACCTTTTTATTCCAATATTCAAAGTGCAACTTGCAAGATGCTACTCACATCATTTTAATAATCCAGAAACAGGTCACAACCAGGAAGTAAAACCCTGCAGATGCCAATCTTCTTGGTAACACCTGATCTACAGATCAAAGTCGTGTTTATATGATTGTCATTTGAAAGGAGCTCCACTGAAGTGAATGAAGTCTGCACTAAAGTTGATGAGATTAAAATTAGGTTGATAAGTGAAAGTTATTAAAGATGATGAGTAGTGAAAATCTTATATTTGATTAATCCTTGCATCAGATCTATGGCTCTTGTTGCTGCTGTTATCATGGTTATTGCTGTTGTCACCATCTCTAGCGGTCCCAGCCAAGATCTACCAAAACTAATTTCTGTTCTACATGTCCATGGGAAGACACAAGCTCTGCAGGCAAATAAAAGAGTGGTATTCATCTTACCTGGAATTAAACGTGTGAATGTGAGCTAGTAGTCAAGGTTTTTACAGCTCCTGTAGAGAAATAGGAACTTCTAGATCATGATTTCTCTGTCTAAAATGAGGAGTCCACCACAGTGGACAGTCTGGATTCCTGGAGTGTTTCTTTTTCCTTATTGGCAGTGGGAATCTAAGATATTTCCCTCCACATTGTAAACATCTAAACATAAGATGAGTTGTGTGAAGGAATTAGTCCTGGGCCTGGACCTGGGCTTAGGCAGGATGCATGAGATAAAAAATGTGGTATCATGTTTTCAGTTCATTGTTTCATTTATATGTAAAAGTTATATAAAAGATATATAAAAGAGAGGGCATATGTGCCTCATTTGTGCCTTAGAAGCATAAAATTCAGGATTTATCAGCCGTTATAGGGCTGTAATAAGGCTATTTGCAGAGGAAACCACTGAACTTCTTAGTCCTATGTACCAGAGTGAATATTAGTAGCAAGAAGAGTGTCTTATGATATTGAATCTCAACTACACCACAGGACAATATGCCATCAAGGGCACTCATAAATTCAGACTCTGCCCCGAGTCTCTCCTTGACAATTTTCATGACCCAGACCACACAAAACCATCCTTGTTAGGAAGGCTGGGTAGAGATTATCTTAAACAAATGGACATTATCTTGAAAATGCAGAGTGGACCAAAAGCCAAAGGCAGCTAGAAGGTATATATTCTGTGTCATTGGGCTGTAATCACTTTTATATCTACATTGCATGGCTGCAGGGAGCTCTATGGTAACTGCATTCCTCAGCCTCACTAGCTGGAGTGGCAGGAACAAGGAAAATGTCCCAACCTTCAATGAGACCTTCCCAATCCTTGCCCCTGCTGAAGCCCTCGTTGCCACAAATCAACCACTGTATTTCACCAGCTGTTGTATGTCACAACTTATCAGTTCCCTGTCCAAGGAGCTGTCTTTTCAGTACAGAGTTCCTAGAACTCAAAATCCCACCCCACCAGAGTAAGCACACTCTGTTACTAAATTGTACTTGTTCTTTGCCAAAAGTGCCTGAAATTCATCCATTTTTTCAGCACTCAGCATTTCTGACCAGGAGGAGTCATTTAACAGGGGGAGGCAAACAGGTTCTTCACTGCTGCTTGCAAAGATGTTGAAACAGTTTGGGAAACTGGGAGATAAAAGCTCCAGAAGTGCAAGATAGGATGATACCAGTTATTCTCCCTGACACGTCAGATGGGAGCGGTAAAAGCCAAATATGGTCACAGTTACCACATCCGTGCATATCCAGCAAAAGAAGGCTGAGATCATATTATAAAAATTAACCTGGGGGACATTACAGATGTTGCTTCTAATGGAATTTTATGATCAACAGCCATATATTATAATATTTGAATAACTTTCTGAAAGATTTGTTCTCCCGGCAATGCTTAAATTTTTTCCTCCTCTAACCCAAACGAGTCTTTCAAAGAAAGTGCAAGGCAAAAGAAAAACTGACCTTTCAAGCTGTAGGAGTTGAAATCTTCACACTGATGCTGTTAAAGCTGATTTAAGTAATGCAAAACAATTATTTCCTAAATGCATATGTTAAAACTGTAAATTGATATATCAAAACCACAACCTGAATATAGCAATTTGTCTCTTTTTTACTTTCTTCCTTCCCCTCCCTGTTGGAGTATATTCCACAGCTGCCTGCCAGATAATACACTGATTGCAACTTTCTTAATTTACAGAGCCTTTAAGTCTAATCTCATGAGCCAGCCTAAAGGGCTTCTTCATCCATTGAAATGCCAGAATAATTGAAATTGTCTTCAGCTGACAGTCAGGCAATAATGAATATTTTACTTTGCTGATTGCATGTCAGGGTAGTATATAGCACTGCTAACAGACCTAATCCTGTGAATCTCAAGTCAGGCTTCCCAGTGAGCCTTTTTTTTTGTTGTTTCCTCTTTCCATAGATTGTTATGAGAAGACTAAGACCAAGTGTTGGTGAGTGGTATAGGGTAACACTATTGCTGTTGGAAAAATACTACTGTGGGTTTTCAACAGCACTCTGGAGGCAAATGACAGTCTGGGAAAGGTTTTATTTAAAGATTTCCCTGAAGGGAAAAAGGAGAGGGAGGAGGAAATGCACAAGTAGTCAGTCAAAAAAGGAGTTGGGAGGAAATCTGTGGTATGGCATGAAAGAGGCTTCTGTGCAAAACCAATCTGAATAAACTCTTCAGATTTTCATTACAATCACACATGAGCATTTCCTGATCCAAAGTCAGAGCCTGATCAATAGAGTATTAATGATATTGAGATCAATGGGAACAAAAAGGTTTATCACTGCTCCATTAAAGGAAACAGAGCATGTTTGAGAGCAGAGAAATAAAGGTAAGATGGACACAGAGGTTATTCTGGGTCTGGGTCTGCAGATACCCACACTGCAGCCATGCACATCAGGATATGCAGCATATCAGAGAGGCACCAGCCACACCCAACACCAGCATTTCCATAGGAAAGAAGCCCAAGCCCATGATCCACAACCACGTCGTGTACGGGCAACTGGAAGCCAAGGTGTGTGGCAACTCATCCCACCAGAGAAATCAAGATACTCAGTTTGGGGTCTCTCACTACAAGAAAGATACTGAGGTGCTGGAGCATGTCAAAGAAGGAAAAGGAGCTGGGGATGGGTCTGGAGCACAAGCCTGAAGGAATTTGGATTGCTTAGCCTGGAGGAAAGGAGGCTCAGAAGGGACCTTCTCATGGTCTACAACTCCCAGGCAGGAAGGAGCAGCCATGTGGGAGTCAGTCACTTCTCTGATGTTACAAGAAATAGGACGAGAAGAAACATCCTCAAATTTTGAGATGCTCATCCTCAATTTTGAGATCCTCAAACCAGAGGAGGTTTAGGTTGGATTTCATGGAAAACTTTTTTACTGAAACCATGGTCAAGCATTATGCTAGGCTGCTTAAGGAAGTGATGGGGTCTTTGTCCCTGGAAGTATTCATAACACAAGTAGTTGTGGTGCTGAGAGACATGGTTTAGGTGGTGGGTCTGGTAGTGCTGGGTTAATGGTTGGACTTGATGTTCTTAGAGGTCTTTTCCAACTTAAACAATTCTATAAATCCCAGCAACAGAGCATAAAAATATTCCTCCTACCCCTGTGCCATCTATGTCAACTCCTTTCAATGTTAAAAGTATAGGAAAAAGGAAATGCTGTATTTTTCACATAAACACAGCAATTTGTGGTTTGTGAATTTCTTGAGCCATTAGTAATTTGGTCGTTGTGAAGGACCTCCTTGTTGTTTTTTTTTTTTTATCAGTTGAGTTATCCTCCCAGATTCTGAATCCAAATAAACATTTAATAACCATAAGAGCCTGCAGTAAGGAATTCCTCCTTTTCAACGATTTTTCCCAAGTTTTAGGAGAAATCAGTTCTTGAGTCAGTAGTTCTGAGATGTGACCCTGAGACCATGTCACTATCTTCTGCACATCTTGAAAAGCAAATGTCAATCACCAAGCCATGTGTACCCCGGATACCTGTCTCCAACAGAAAACATTTTGGTATGGTTTTATTTCAAACATGTATAAAGAAAGTAAGAGAGTAAAAGAATGAGAGGGAGAAAGGTTTGTGGGGGAAAGGAGAAGAGACAAGAAGACAAAACAGATCCTGTTTGAGGAAAAATAACATGAAACCTGGGAGCAGCTTAATGTCACAGCACAACTTTTGCATTCTCTGTAGCCTGGAAGGCTACAAACTCTGACATTTGATGGTCAAACAGGTTTGGACCTCGCCACCCAAGGAACCACAGTGCCCAGGGTGTCAAAGGCCAGCATGGGAGAGCAGCAATCCCTGGATAATGCAGGGAAAATCCCAACAACCCATATACAGCACTAAGCAAGCTGGTTTGAGGTCAGAACAGGAGGTTGGATAAGGGCTTCCTGAGGTCCCTTCCAACCCAAATCATCCAGTGGTCCCATGATCCAGGGAGCACCAAGGGCACTTGGCTGCCAGGCAACCTGCCAGGCCAACATCCTTGGAGGCAAGGAACTCTGGCAGGAAGCTCTGAGGGAAAATGGGCATCAGCTCTGGGAAAGCCGTCACTGCAGAGGCACAAGGTCTCTGCAGAGAGGCCTGCCTTTCACTGACATGTCCTGCAGCCTTACCACCAGGGAACAATAAACCTCTCAGGAGCTCTCACAGAGAATTCCCTCTTTCCTCAGGGCTTCTGTGGGACCAGCAGTTGGATCTGCCATTTCTATTTAGCCTCAACACTGTGTTTAATCATATGCCTTCCTCCAGCCACCCCCCGCCCCACGCAGCTTCACACAGCTCTGGGTCCAGATGTTACACACACAGCTCTGACCAGTTTGCCAGTTCAGATGCCACTGTGAACAGCCCACTTCAGCTGGAACAAGCACAGTCACTTACAAATTTTTAACTTTTAGCTCAACGGGTCTTGAGATCATCAAGTTGGGGAGTGCTTACAACTCATCCCACTGATCCCAGCAAGGCAATAGCTTCCAGTTGGGCCAATGACAGCAAATTAAGAGCAAAGCAGTGACTTGATAGACATTTGCAGGCAAGCCCCTAAGACTGTGGATGAGTTTTTCTGAGCTGGAAACTGGGTAAGGACTGGCTCTGGAATTTGTCCAACAAATAGAATTTGAGCAAAAGGCAACTTTTCACCTCCCTGTTGACACCACTACCCAGTTGCTCCTGTAATCCCCAGGTCTCCACTCAGCCACTGAGCATGAAGCTGAACCCATCCTCACAACAGCCTCCCGTGGACATTTGCATCAGGGACAAAGAGTGCAAGTTGATCCCTGCCGGTGTTTGACAACATTTTCTTTAGCTGTGCTCTGCCAGGGGTCCCAGGAGCTGCAATCCTTCCTTCCCAGTGCAGCCCCGCTCTGAAAGGGGCAAGAGAACAAAACAGGTTCTGTGAGATGCACAGGGAAGGGAGGCACTTTCTCAGCTAATGCCAAGACACTGGGGTTGGGTAGCAGAGATTGAGTGGTAGGAGCTCTCTTGTTTCTGGCACATTCTGGAGGGCCCTCTTTCACTATTTCTGCCTGTGGCTTGGAAAGGAACACAGGAAGAGGCAAGATCTGTTTTCCAGGCAGCCACTCTGATTCCTTGTTGAAAAAAGGGATACAAGACATTGAGGAAACCAAGATAATAAAATTGTTGGGAATGAATAAACCCTCTCTATGAACTCCTTGTTATAGAGCCCATGGAGTGAAATTAAACCTATAGCAAATTGTTTACTGATAAAATCTGCCTTCGATCAGATCTGAAAAAAGGATCCAAGTTCTTTTCTGTTCTTCACTGACTTTACACCAGGGCTTAAATTTAGCAAATTTTCTTTCTAATTAAGAGTTATAGGAGGAAGCTGAGGATGCAATGTCTTGTTTATTATTAAATCATGACAATAGCAAAATCTGTTGGTATTCAGTATCCATAATATAGGGTGCTGCACCAAAGCAAGATGTGCTGTAGGCTGATGATGACTCCTGCCAGTGCTTTTTTTGTTGACCAGAAGAGCTCAGACTTAAGCTCCAAAATTAGATTTATTGTAAAATAAATCTAATAAGAGTAAAGGACAGGGCCAACTCCACCCAAAAGAAAATAATTCCTCCCTCCTGAAAATTGGGCAGCTGGACCCCTCAGGGAAACAGTTCCTTCACATACCAAGTAACTTCTGTCTGAGCCTTCCTTCACCTTTTTGACTGGGGAACAAGCCCCTCTCACCCCCCTCCTCCCTCAGCCCCTACCTTTCACCAGGGCTCTTTCCCATTACTTTTACCTATTTATCCCCACAAAGAGGGTCAACTGTCTTCATGGGTCCTGCAACAACCTCTACCCTCTGCTGCAGTGAGATTATAATTAAAGTCACAAAAGAAAGACAGGAAGCAGAGACAAGAAGGGATTTACCCCAGGTTCTCAGCACGTCCAGGAATACAGCCCCTGTGTCCCAGTTCTGTACCCTCCACATTTATTATTGCCTTGTTCTCTCCCACCTCCTTTGCCCTCATGTTGGGCTGCATTCCTGGGCATCCCATGTTTTGCATCTCTATATTATTAAGAGTAATAAAGAGATGGCAGCATAACCCAAAAATCTATGGTCATGTTGTTCTGGCTCTTTGAATGGGCTCTCCAGTTCTCTGTCATGTAACAACAGTGGAACATGCTGGAAGAGATTGCTCCACACAGCTCTGAAAGCTGCCAAGACATCTCTGTAGCCTGACTGTCAGAATAAAAGGTTGTAATTAACAACCTGGCTTGTCATCTCCTTACTGGACTCAGTTCAAGCCAACCAGTGTTGAGGGACCTTTGGGTTCTTGTGGAATGAGACCATGATTGCTATTCAAGGCCATAGCCTGTGACTCTGAACAGCCGGATGGTCAAAACTGAACATAAATATTATAGGAATCCCTAAACACAAAACACAGTGTGTGCTCGCCTTCTTAATGGATTTGCTGTTCCCTCCGATTTTGATTTGGAAAACTCCATTTAAAAAAAAGATTCTGAAAGTGCTGGAGGTGCTTGACATACACTTAAAAGCTCCAGGCCAGACCCTGCAGCTGATATAAATCACTGTCAGCTCCAGCAGCTTCGATGGCTCGGGCCCAGCCTCAGAATGCAGAGAGAGCGAGCGAGAATAAATCAGTGTATTTATCTGTACGTCCCCTTCTCCTTAAACCCAAACACACTTGAACTGATGGATTGGGCCTTTCATATCCCCATATTATTGTGTCTCAATTGCATACATTTTTGCTCTCTCCACTGTATAATAGATACAAATAATGAACAGCTGTGGGAATGCAAATATAGGTGGCACACGTGTGTGTAGTCATCTATGCATACACACACAAACACACTATCTGCAGCCAGCAGCTCAGCCCTGTGGGTCTGTTGACCCTGCACTCCAGAGGAGGATTTGATTTATTTCTGGGGGGAAAAAAAATCCTCCTTTTATTTATTTTCATATTAATAATGATAAAAAAGGTTCCAGCACACCATTTCTAATACAATTAAGTATATTCAAGATCACAAAGTACTATTACAATAAGCAGAAAATATATATATAAAGAACCCACTTTAATCCAACAAGTACAGTGCTAAGTCAGGAATTAATGCATTGTCTGTGCCATTGTAGCTCAGTATTAAAGGCTATACCCTGCCAGAGGAGGAGAGAGCAACAACTGAGCATCTCTCTGACATTACACCTCCCCAGGTCCTTCAGCATGTGACACCAACTGCATGATGTTCAGAGTTTTTGCATCACAGGGTCCAGTTATTCATCTCCAAGAGTTTCTAAGCCTGAGTCATGGCCAATTTTCTTTCTGCCTGAAGGTCTGTGCACCTTGAATCTCATAGACTGCTCAAGGGAGCAGGGAGAGGTGGTGGAAGAGTCACAGAACACAGCTGAGGTGCAAGTCACTAGGTCTGGTCGAGTTGCCCAGCTTCCAAAATGTACAGACTCACAAAAGAGATGAAAGGGCCAAAGCAACGCTCAGCTGGAACTCCTTAACACACTTCAGCTTTGCTGGACCCCAGAGCCAGGGCAGGCATTTCAACAAGACCTCAAGCACGTGGGTAGGCACTTATCCATGGGAAACATGAGGAGAAAAAAGGGAATGGCTCTCATATGAAAAGGGTCTGGTTTAATACAGGACCAAATGAGAAAGAAGGGATCCAGATGCAAAGGAGGAGCAGAGTCTGTGGGCTGGATGAAAAGAGTCCTGAATGCATGGAAGAACCCTGACTGGATATCTAAAAAAATATGTTTCCTTTGTGTTGCATAAAGTAACAAGTGTTTTGTTCCTCAGGGCCCTCTGAAAAACTGCCTCATCCATTTTCCTTCCAGAGCCACATGTTTCTGGGTTTGCTGTAGGCCAAGGTGTCTCTGTTGATAAAACATAAAGGATGGTCTCAGTTTTGTGAAGGGTTAAGAGCTGATGAGCTTGGATGTGTGTCACTATTCAGAATAATACACAGTTTTTCCCACCCTGAGCAAAAAAGGGCCTAAATAGACCCCAAAGCCTTGTTTTGGGAAGATGCTTTCTAGAGGTGCAGCAGAGCCTGATTGCAATCATTTACATGTGATCTTGTCTCTTCCCTGCTTCAGCATAAAGCTGGACAGCAGCTCATCTTGGGCCAATCTGTGCCATCACAGCCCTCCTCACACCCCACCCCGAATAAAAGGGGCTCCTCAGTTATCACAAATTTATTTTTAAAGCTGAAAAATCACCAAAAACATCTCAGTGCCAGGTTGCATGCCTGGCAAAACTCATCACATTGAGCTTTTCCTCATTTTGACTTCACATTGCTGATTTAAATGATGTCAGTCTTTATTCTCCCATTCATAACTGGGAGCAGAATTGGGCCCTGGACTTAAAACTGGAACATGGAGCAATCAGTGGGAGGCACAGCAACTGCAAATAACATCCAAGCAAAATTTTCAAAATGCAAATCAGCATTCCCATAAGCCATTGCCATGGTCTTTGGGGTAGATTCGCATTTAGGTGATTTAAAAAACGATCATTATTTACCCAGTAAGCTGTGGCAACTCCTTCAGCAGCTGCCATGCTCGACTGACTTAATACATATTTAGAGTATGCAGAGTAAGAGTGGGCAATGCAAAACAGAGCTGAAACATCTCAGTATTAGATACCTCAGGGGGTGTTTCTCCATATGCCAAATAAGACAATATTGTGGATTAGTCACTTGCCAAATTCCTTCTCTCTTTTTTTTTCCCTCCTTCTTCTTTTTTTTTCCCCTAATTTTTTAATCCAAGCTGCTTAAATTAAATAAGAGCCAAAAAAATATTAGCATCTTCATCCAGGAGAGACATCTTTGCATCAACAATTAGCTTTCTTTCTAGAACAATGCATTGCTCCATTATTGTGTTGGAGGGCAGGAGGAAGCAAAGCCCCACACCTGACATTTCAACCTGTCAAATTTTAGGAAAAAGGAAATCTTTGCTCTCAAACTCTAGCCCTTCCAGGGGAAGAAGCCCCTCCCAGAACCAATATTAAGTTCCAGCAGAAGAGCTGGCAGTGGCAGCCACTGCAATGTCATGCCTGGTGCTTAGCAAGGAGACTCCAAACCTTCCTTCCTTTTGACTGCTCCTTATGTAGGACGAATCCAGATTAAAGGCTAATTTCTTTTAGACTTTGCTGGGTTTGGAGCCTGTCTCTTTGCTGTTTGGAGCCTTGGGCTTTGTTGTGCAGTGAGGTAGAGTGTAATTTTCTGACTCTTCCCAACTCCCTAGTTTGAGACAATAATCCACTCTGTCTCCTCTTAATTAAAGTAAATAACCCAGGCTCACAATAGCAGTTCAGAAAAGGGCCTTAAGTCTCGTCATTCCCTTGGTGCAAGGAGCTAATTGATTTTCAAATGATAATGGTGTTTACATTAGAAAGCCCACATCCCTCCCTCCCCCTTCCTTTTCTTTTCTTAAACCTTCCTCATCTCATGAATATCAAATGGTCAATGTCCCTCCATTGTGGCTGCCACCTCCTAAAGTACCCGGTGTCACTCCAAAATGCTTAACCAGCTAATGGAGAGATTTCTGATTTACCTGCCTGTCCCTTCTGCCCTGTTTGTTATCCACACACCGAGGACCTGCAGGAATGTCCCTTATTTTGCCTTCTTCACCCCATTGTCCCAGGACACAGAGGCCAAAGTTACAGGCCTGGAGGCAGGACTAGTTTTCGGCTGGGTGGAATTTTAAGGGTGAATGGGAAAGGTCACTTCAATCAGAAGATGGAAATATATGAAAACGTAGAGAGCCACAAACGCAACAGAAAGAGGAAAACAAAGTCAAACCTGCAACCGTGCCAGCTGCAGTGCAAATGAGGATGCCCAAAAAGACTGAACAGGATGTGAAAAGCATTAGTTTCACAGCAATTTAGAAAAACGTCCAGCTCCAACTTCATAAATCCAGAATGTAAATATATGCTGCCTATCTAATGTGTCTGTGCAAAGAGATGCAAAAAGAGAAAGTACATCAAACAACTATAACTCAGATCTCCTAGTCAAGCGTCCAACACTTTTTAAGTTCTGGGATTAAAGCTGCTATTCTGCACACATCCACTCTGCAAAAGGAATGCAAATACACCCTCACTTCTTTCTCTTCCTATAAGGCCTTAATCTGTGCAGAGGCTGGACAGAGCTCCCGTAATCACAAAATCTTTAGGATTTTACTTTCTTCCCTGTGTGATGCATGACCCTCAAGACAAATGTTTTTGCATGTCAGCACAGTTTTGCCCCAAGACAGAATGATTCATTTCCACACGGTCCTTTCCTCATTGCCCATCACTTTAACACCTGAAGGTGCTGCAAATATTTATGCCTTTCTCTCTGTAACACCTCTGTGTGTTGAGAGGGTTTTCTTGCTCTCATTTCTTCATAGGTTGAAGTACAGGAGGGTTAAGGCAACATGAAGTTGCTAATTTTGGACTCTCTCTCTGTGGGCAAGCAAAAAAAGCAAAAAGCTGCTATCCAACATCTTTTCTAAGGACAAAACTGAGCTCTTTGGTGAAAGAGCTCAGCATCTCTAGGTTCCCTCCAAGGTGTAAAATTCACAACTGATTCGTTTCGTACCAAACCAACACAAAATTATTTGGCTGGAAATATATTTTAGAAGCAAAGCCAGAATTCACTTCTGCAGAGCAAGAGCCCCCAGTCCCACGGGGGCTGTGAGTTAAACCCTCCTCCAAGTGGCTGTAGCAGAGTCTCCACTGCCTTGGACCCCTCTCATCACTGCATCAGGTCCCTTCCATGTGATAAACACAGTCTGTGGGGAGGAATGCGTATTTTATCTGTTGGGATTCCACCAGAATGCATTTATCCCAGGGAACTGAATCACAGGGGCAGAGGGAACAATATTTCCCAGCTAGGGAAATCAAATTTTTCATTTAATGTTTCACTTAATGGGATTTTTTTATCATTGTAGCCTCTTTTTCCTACCTGGAATACAGACTCTTTTGTTGTTTGATTTTTTTTTTCCAACAGACAGATTAAATTCAAAAATTGACTAACTTTGAAATACTTAAATTTTATATCAACCCCAAACCTTCCCAAAAGATCATGTAAAAAAATGCATTTAACTTCGAAAAAAAAAAGGTTAAATTAAATTAAAATTGTTTTTCTTCAAATAATAAAATGGGACATTTTGCCATTACTTAAGTACTTTTCTTTGAGCACGACTTTACAAAATATGGATTTTAATGAAACATTCTCTTCTTTTTTTTTTTTTCATTTTTAAAAATGTTAACAATGACCTTTAGTTCATCTACATTTCCAGGCTGCAGTGGTAGGCCCACTCCTAACTTAGCCATGTTATTTTAAGACAGGGCAGGGTGTGTGTGTGTGTGTGCATGCGTTATTATATATACATACAGATGTAGGTTAAACAAGTAAAACACTTTGTGTGTATATATTTGTAAATATACACATATATACGTGCATGTTCTACTTAAAATGACTTAATGACAAATGTTGTTATTTGGGCATTAGATTATAGGCTCAGAGTTCTCTAAGACTAACTGGCTCTTTAAGTGGCTTGGGATGAAATATGAACATCCCCTGGAGCATCTCAGTCAAGACCAGTTGTTATTAGTCATTGAACAGCCTGGCTGTGAGAGACACAATCACACGCATCCCTCTCCCTCCCTCTTTCCTTCCCAAGCTCTTTCTTCTGGTTATTACTTTCCCTGTTGTATTAAAGACACATCATAGTTACAAGCTCCATCTCACAGCTCTCCTTGATCAGGAGGTAGGAACACAGGTTCAGCTCCTGCCTTTGACACAGCCAGCGTGACCTTGGGCAACTCACTTAATAACCCCAGGTCCCAGTGCTCTGCCTGTGAAATAGGGAGAATAAGTTCCTTTTTCCCACTCTTAATTCCATCCATTAAAAATGCAAAATCTTCAAAGCTGAAACTGTGCGTTAATGTATGTTTCCCCAACCTAGCGTGATAAGGTTTGGATCTTAATTGGGCCCTGCAGGTTATGCCACAGTACTAATAATGACACTAATTATTTGGAGTGCATGATTGTTGTTTTTTTAATAGGCACTACGAGGTTTTTGCAAAGTGGGAGCTGCAGTGACAGGATCAGGCTGGGGCAGTATTTGCTGTTTCAGAGAAATTCAGGACACTGAGATGTCTGACCCCTAGAAAATAAAAGTCAAATAATTTTCCAGCACATAGGAAATGGGAAACGGGCAAAGCTGAGTCTGTGTAGAGAATGTAGACAGCATTTTAGCTGCTGTTTTATCTGATGAGAAAAGAAGGAGGCAGAGGACATTTCACTTAGCAGCACTGCTTAGCAGTGTGATGAACACTGAAGTGACAAGCCACCACTGCTTTTTGCCTGAGCCTTATTTCTTTCTGGTGTTCCCTGTTCTGTTAAAAATCCAACCTGAGCTGGACCCTCTTCCTTTCTCATCCCATCTATGACACTGATTTAGTCTCTGGCCTCACAAATCACTTAATCTTCCCCTGCCTTGTAAAACAGAGATGATCACATACACTCCCTCAGTCCTGTACTGATTAACACATTAAAGCTGAATATACCTTCCACCACAGAGCATGGTGTTACCATCTAGACTTTATAAATGAATACATGTGCCTGTATACCATATTTTTCTAAATCTACTTTCTCTCTCTCTCCAAAAACACCAGTAAAATCTAAGGGGATTTATACTCTCACTGCAACACCAAATTTGCAGTTGTCCCTTGCAGGAATGTCGATCCTATCTCCAGCAGACAGCCGTGTCTTCCAGCCACTACCTCCATCACTCCCACCACTGCAGTTCCCACTGCCAGAGGACAAGATTTCTTCAAAGGGAATCTAAAGGATCTGGGTTTCATTTATATAAAGGATTTGCTTATAACTGATACATTATGGGATACAGAAGTCATTTATAGCTTATCCTTGTGGTTCATCCCTAAGCGCTTTTAAGCGTTGAGAGATGAGAGCTCAACATTCTCCTACACCAAAGCTGCTCTTTTTAATGTCATAGAATAAGGTAAAGCAAGGGGTCACTTCCTCAGATAGGGCACATTTGCCTACCTCTTTTGAAGTCACAGAAAAGTCGTAGAAGATCATCCTGTCTGAAGTCAGCCTAACTCCACCAAACTGCCCGAGGTGCAGAGCAGGCACTTTCCAGGGCACTGGGAAGGCACAGAATCACCCATGGGATCATCAGCTGGGAATAAACCAGGAAAACGGGACATTGCCACTGGATATACCCAAGGTACTGACTTTTTATTTAAAAACAGCCCCGAAAAGGGAGAAATTTCAACAGATAGACACAGTGGAGGCTGTTAAGCCTGGTTGTATAAATGTAGTCTCCTGAATATGTCTACATCAGTGATTGTTGGAGGCACAGACACTTTATTTTTCTATAAGTAGTTTATTCTTCTCTTTAAACATTTAGTCTTGACTGCTCTTGGAAACAGTGCTGGACCAGCAGGGCTCTCTGACTTGAAGTAATGTAGTCAGACACACTTTGTGTTTAAAACCACATTAGCTAACATGATTTTTTTTTTATTACACAGCTCAAAGTCTGATATGAAAATATTGTAAGTCCTTTCAGAATATATTAATTGTGATCTAATATTTTTTAACTTCTCCAAGTAATTTACCCCAAAAAGGATTCATCTAACCTTTATGTAGACCTCTGAGGTGTATTTATTCACATAGCTGAGGGGCATCTGCAGCTCCAACAATAACCCTGGTGAGAAATGGGCTTTTTTAAGAGGCAATTCCTCTGCAGATCATAGAATCATAGAATATCCTGTCATCTGTGTCAGCATAATGGTTTACAAAGGACAAGCAGCTCAGACACAGCCATCACAGGGCGAGGGGCAAGCAAACCCTACCCCAAGTGGAGCTTTGGGAGAGCTACAGAAGCTTGTGTTGGACCACCCTCCCCTTCCAGTGTCTTCCTGCCATCCATGCCCAGACCAAGGGCACATCAGCACACCAAAATGTTGAACGTGTTTAGAGTTCCCTCCTCCAGGAGCACAATCCCCTATCTGCACACAAAGAACACTGGCTACAGGCAAATCTGGACACAGTCTGGATTTCCCATCAGTCCTCCACCCATCAGTGGAAAGCTGGGATAAATTCTCCCCTCGAATCCCATTGGAAGCAGTGTGTGCTAGTGCTAGGAATCACCTGAGCTATTTCCATATCTGCGTTTGGATTAAGATGCCCCTGTGGGTTGTTGGAGGTGTCAGACTGTGCTCAACTGACCCAGACATAGCTGGGAGCAAGGAGAAAAGCCAGCTGACCCTCTGCCCAAGCAGGGAGCCAAGAGAAAGAGCGTGAGAGATGTATTTACTTGCACACTTACTGATGTAGTGGAGAGCGGCGCTGCTCGGAGCTGGACCTCACCCATCACAAACAGTCCCACCAAACAAAACCCTTCTCCCAGCTCCCTAGAAATGGAGAGGGGGGAGGCTGGGTGAAGGGAATGCAGCAAATGGGAGGGAGAGGGAAAGGCAGAGACCCTGCCAAGGAAGGACGAAGAGGACGGGAAAACCACAGAAAAATGTGGGAAGAGGGGGGTGAGTGGGATAACAGCAAGAAGCAAACATTGGCCTCGGCGATTTTAAGAGACAGAGGAACTCAGAAGTAATTTTCATAAACTTTTAAATATAGCTTTAAATATTAGTAAAGCTTAAGCCAGTGCACACAAAGGCAAGTTCCCTTTGAAAGAGTTCCAGAAAACCATGAAATGCTGTTGATAAGGCTGTGCCAATTTGTAAAGCCTGCCACAATCTCTGGCTCACGTTTTCTGCCTCTCTCTCTCTCTCTCTCTCTCCAATTCTCTCTTTTCCTCTCCTCTATTTTTCTCATTCTTTCTCTCCTTCCAAAAGCTCACTGGGCTTTCTGAGTCAGAGGAGCTGCAATGACAACAAACAACAGCACAAATCTTTATTTCTGTAGCTGGAGCATCTTCTATGCATTGAGGAGAATGAGTATAGTGTCCACATTAGACTGATTCAGTAAAAATAATGTCAAAGTGGCATTTGCAGAGGCTGATAAAAGATTCTGATGGAAAGTGCCCAGTGGGGATAATGTAAGTAAACTCAACCCAGGGTTTCTTGGCTTTTATTAGCAAATTGTATTCAGCCTTAATTATAGGTTTGCCAGGGCCTGACACTTGTCAGTGTATTTACATGGAAAGATTGAAACGTTGATAAGGGTCTTTTTGAACAGAAGGGAAAACAAGTTCCTCGTGGGGGGGATGGGAGAAGTCCCTCAGAAGGGATTTTTGACAGATTCTCTGTGTCACTATCATAAATTTGGAAGATTTTTCTTTTTTCTGTGTGGGGTGTTACTTAGAGGAGGTAGCTGGGAAGAAGATTTTGGTGTGGTCAGTGATTTAGAATAAAAATATTTACTAAAGGAGAATATGAGCAACCTGGCCTAGGGGAAGGTGTCCCTGCCAGTGACAGGGGTGTTGGAACTGGATGATCTTTAAGGTCTCTTCCAAAACCAGCCATTCTGCAATTCTGTGATTCTATGCAGATAACTAAATATTCAATCAAAAGATTGGAGGAACACAGGCTAGAGGGGGTCAAGGGCACACAACAAGGCCCTGTCACATCAGCTGCCTCACTCTAGTTTAGATTTCTTCTGCCAGACAAGTCCTCAGTTCACATCCCTACTCCACAACCTCCTGGGAAATTCTACTTCTGCTTTTACACCTCCTCTGCTGTGTTTCAGTCCCAGCATCAGGTTGGTTCCTGTTCGCTCTGATCACCCCAGTGATAAAGCATGGAAAATGAAAAACAGATTAAAAATGTATTAAAATCCAATATAAGAAAGGCATTAACAAGAGGTGATTAAACTGAAGCTTGATCGTTCTGTGATATGAGTTCCCATAATCTCCCTCTCCTGGGTGGGGTGGTGGGGTGTGCCTCAGACTGGGAATTCTTTCGTAAAACTTTGATTTTGTCAGCTCCTGGAAGCCGACCCTGCCCATGGCCCAAGGTCCATTTAAACAAGTTGGTGGGCTTCAAGTATTGCTAGAAAAACCTCTCAAGGTGATCAAAGAGTTTCAGTTCAGTAAGTTCAAAGACCAGGTTTGTGATTTTCTCTTGGACCTGACTCTTTGGCGAAAAAAATATTACTCAGAAAAATAAAATCATCTGTTCAAACAAGACAGCTGGACACGAAGGAAATATTTTTAATTATGTAAAGCAAAACAAAAAAAAACCCTCCTTTTTTCTTTTTTTTTTTTTTACTTTTTTTTTTACTTTTGGAAAATTTTGTCTGAATTTTATTTCATCCCTTTCGGAGAGGTGAGTGTACCTTTAGTCCAACAATTGCAGCATTTATATGAGATGAAGAGCTTCTCGCAGCCAGCTTAAACATTAATCCTGGAATTAATTTTGGTTGCATGCAGCTACAGCCTGAACAACTCGGTTCATCTGCAGCAGCACCTCAGCACCCAGACCACACATGATGTGCTGGACCAGGCTAAGGGGGATTACAGCATATCCATCCCTTCTCAAAAGAGCAAATCCTCTCCTATTATGCCACAGTGACAACAGCTAAGTACAATCTGTTCATACAGAGGTCAAAATTTTTCCTATTTTATCCCATTTTTGCTTTTCCAAAGGGATTCTGAACCAGCATGGAGAAGATGACTCTGCAGGGTACACAAGCTCCTGCTGGCCCTAATGATGGAGGAAAAGCTGGAAGGGACAAAAAGGGGCTAAACTGACCCATTTTTTTCTTCAAAAAAGGCAGAGAAAAGAAGAGAAGAGAAAGCTCTGGGGAGAGCTTGGAGCAGCACCCCCAGTACCTAAAGGAGCTCCATGAGAGCTGAAGAAGGACTTTTAATAAGGGCATGGAGTAGTAGGACAAGGGGGAATGGCTTCAAACTAAAAGAGTGGAGTTTGGATTAGATGTAAAAAAGAAATTCTCCACTATGTGGGTGGCGAGACACTGAAACAGATTTCCCAGAGAAGCTGTGGATGCCCAATCTCTGGAATTGTTCAAGGCCAGGTTGGGTGGAGATTGGAGCAACCTGGTCTAGTGGAGGGTGACCCTGCCCATGGCAACTGTCTTGTTGGAACTAGATGATTTTTAAGGTCTCTTCCAACCCAAACCTTTCAAGAGTTCTATGATGGCAAAGGGACAAGGTGCAAGTGAGACCTTGCCAGAGGACAAGAAAGAGCCATATCAGCAATTGGTGACGTCCCAGCCCACCACAGTGCCCAACACATCACACAGCCACACTGCTCAGCATCACCCCATGCCCAGGCAGGCTGGCCCAGCCCCCTTTGTCACGTAATCAACAACATTGCACGACAAAGACGTCTGAGGCAGCCACTTCCCCACCCTGCATCACATGAGACTTCACACAATGGGTCAGGAGAAAGCACAGGAGCCTACCCTTTGCCTGGGGCTCCCAACTGTAATGTATAAGTTAATTATAAGGCTCCTTTCACACAATGTGGAAATCTGGTGTGCATCTGCATCCCTCCTCTCCTCTGGGGCAAATCCAGCAGTCTTTTGACAGCCAGCAGCAACCCTCCCAGAAGATCATAAGCTCTCCAGAGAGGAACGTTTTGTACCCAGTGCACAGGCATGGTGAGAGCTGTGTATGGCACAGTGCAACAGCACAAGGCACAACCTGTGATCAGAGCTGCAAAAGTCAGAGATACTTTTTAGTCCCCAGAGAGCATGTGCCAGATGCACTGGGCCTGGTTTTTGCTGTCTCCTAAACAGCTACACAGACTTGTCCCAAAGGCAGGCTCAGCTCCATCTTCATAATAAGCCACCACTCCCTTCCATAACCTCCTCCTCACACAAAAACTTTTTATACCTTCAGTAACAGCCACCTCTGGCATGGGCCCAGCTCCTCACCTGGGCTCAATGCATGAGACTCTAACTTTGGGTGGTGTTCTGGCAATTTACACCAAAGAAAATCCAACACAGGCTTTGACCACTGCAGTGTCCCTGTCACCTCTAGATTCCTGCAACTTGCAGGATATTAAAGGCCAGAATGTCTAGACACATTAGACATGTGAGGACATCTTCAGTGCATGTTGGGTGTGATGCCTCCATCAAAGCAGTTGAGCTTGGCATGAAATGATGAATGGGCTCAGACTCCTCACAGTGAACTCAAGGCATTTACATGACCAAAGCTATCTCCATCCAACTGCTCCTCCAGCCCTATCTGTCTTCTCTGTTGCCTAACCAGGAGATGAGGGACTAAGCCTTGGATTTAGCTGTACTCATAGCATTATGCAATGGGCCTTTGTCATGCAGATGGGCCAAAGAAACTCGATTTTTAATCCCCATGGATTGGATTTCTCCTCTCTGCTGAGGCACTGCTTTTCATCCTCACCTCTTTCCCATAACACACAGACAACATCCACAGAAAGTTGGAAAAGAGAAGTTATTACTGCATAGAAAAGATCATGGAACCATAGAATATCTTGTGTTTGAAGGGACCCTAAGGATCATCTAATTTCAAACCCCCAGGGACACCTTCCACCAGACCAGGTTGTTCAGAGCCCCATCCAACATTTCCAGGCATGGGGCATCCACAGCTTCTCTGGGCAACCTGTTCCAGTGTCTCAGGTGACCTGATTATTTCAATACATGAGAGCAAAATGTTTATGAGGGACTTTAGGACAATTGCATGAAAAGCCCTGTAAAAGGGCACTGAACATTCAGATCTCCTCTGCTATTTCAGCCATGGCCACATTTCTAAAATGGGACATTTTGTTGTGCTTGCTGTGGAAAGGACTTCATTCCCATTGTCCAGTCAAAGGGGCGATGGTCTTCACCCAAGCAATAGCTGCTCTAGGAAAAGGTCTCTCCCTTCCCCCTTCAAAGTCGCCCTTTCTATGAGTTCTGAAGATTGTATCAGTTACACCCTCTGCTATTTTGGTCTGTGTATTTGGTTTGGACTTAGCTCAAATATTTACCTAAGATTGGGGAGGCAAGAGGAAGACAAGGTTCAATGAACTACAACTCCTTTTCTTAAGAGAATTGCTCACTGCTCTGTTTTCTTTCTTTTTCTGTTCCTTTTATTTATTCTTCCCTCACTTATTTCCTTGCTTTCTTCCTTCCTTTTCAAAATCTATGGAAAAACTCCTTAATGATGCCGTAAATCTTTAGATATTTGGTCCTCTGATTGATATCTATGGATGCCCAGATGATCATTTCTTATAGTGAGTTCCTCCTCCAGTTTTTCTATATGCAGCAGAGCAAAGATACATAGGAATTTTGTTAGATTCAATATTTCATGGGCATACACAGGGGGCAATTCACAGCACCAGGTAACAAAGCAAAGATGCAGGGAGTGCAATCACTGCAGCCAAGAGGGCATCCTGCAGCAGGCATGGCTGAGTCACTCTTCAAAGTCCATTTGTACGAGAATGAATGTCAGACTCTGACCCTACCACTCTGAACACCTGAGTCTGAGCCTGTATTAAACCAAGACTTGCTTCATGGCTTAAGTTTAATCAGCAGCACACATCCATAATACAGATGTGATAGGCACAAATAATTTTGCTTGTCCCATAGAAAAGTCCCATGAGGACACTTTAATCAAATGATCTTTTGGTCAAATGTTTTTTTCCCAGGATGGACCCAAGACCACACAGAGATGGGGTATGTAGGCATCCTGAACAGCTCTCTATGCTGCCTTGCATAAAGGCATCTTGACCCCTCAGAGCTAGGTGAGAGAGGGCTGGCAGTTTGCTCTCTGACTTATTTCCTGAGATACAAAATAGATGTAGACAAAAAAAGCAGTAACAAAGGCCCGGCAGCCATCCAAAAATCCAACTCTTACCCTGCAATTTAATCACAAACGATTAAAAGAGAAAGGAGTAATAACTTTCTCCCAACAAGTAGCTTTCCCATTTCTTTCTCAAGACATCTACAAAGTTGAGAAAATATTTAAGTTGCCTCATTCCAAGCATTTCTTTTCTGCAGTGTCAAGCAGTAAGATATGCCTGAACCACTGATGCTTCCACTAGCAGAACGTGTTTCCGTGAAATACAGGTTTCTGAGCCCAAAATTCCTTTCTGGAACATGAAACATTCCAGTCTCTTGCTAAGGTATGCGGCAAACTGAGATGCAAAGGAGTATGCCAGGATTAGCACAGAGTTTAAGGTGCAGAGGTCATCACTGCTTAACAATAACTTTCTCTCAAAAGTCAACAGGGAAAACTGAGTTGTGAAATAGAAGTAGGAACAAGTTGTAAAAACTCAGAATTATTTGTACTTCTCCACTCACCAGAACCAGAAGGACAACATCTGACAGGAGTGCTCCTATAAAGAATATTCCACTGTATTATTGATCATGTTTACAGTATTGGTACAGCTTTATTTGCTGAAGAAGTGCCTGCCTGGAGGCATGTGATGTATGATTAAGTCTCACTCTAGATGTGTAACAAAGGCCACCCACACCCTCTCAAACCCAGGCAGGTTTTCAGTGACCCCACTGAAGTCTAAAATAGCTGGACACATCTTTTGCTCAGCCCACTGTGTGGTCACTGGCTACAAAAGTTTATCCTCAGCAATCACACTGGCTGCATCTACCTTATAAAGTCTTAGTGCTAATTTATATTATCATAATCAACTCAAATAATACCCCAATATACAGTTATTCCATTATTTATCTTCATTTAATTATAATCATACTTAATTTCTCAAAATGCATTTGTTATGCAATAGAATTTGGCTCAGTAGTTTATGTTAACAGATTTTAACCTGTTGGAAATCATTACTTGCTCAACTAGATTATTTGCCAATTATGTTCAATTTGGCATCTGGGTCAATGGGTATTTTCTGTGTTGCCTAAGTACATGATTATGTGAAAATTAAGGGGGGGGGGGGGGAAGCCATGAGGAAGCCATGAATGGTAAAGGCTCTCATTTGGTTTCAGATGTTTTTTCTTTTTTTTTTTTTTTTTCCTTTTTTTTTTTCCTTCTGTGCTAACAAAATCCACTGAGATATCCCACATAATCAAGCCCAGGACCAGTTTCTCCCACCTAAGGCACTACAAGGAATACCTAATTTAAGCAGGTAGTTGCTCTTGAGGTAAGATAGTGATAACTATAGAACAATTGAGATAGGAGATAACATGAATTGCCCTTAGAAGTGGATTATTGAATTCTGTTGACTATAGAAAAAACACTTCATAATGAAGTGACCATGCACCATGCTGCAAATTTAAGCTCCTCTAGTAAGAACCTGAAGTTTGAGGAAATTTGTTTGGGTCTAGAAGAAACAGGGAATTTTTACAAGGGCTGCTGTGCTGTGTGAAGCCAGCTCCAGCAAAGAACTCTGCAGCTTGATACTGGGTTTATGTAATATGTATACATTAGCTGTCCTTTGGAGAGTCAGACCAGAGCCCCACCAGAGGAACATTCACCCCCAGTGGTGATGCACAAATGGACTGAAGCAGAGAAGATGAGGTAATAAATACAGAAAGGCATGATCCATTCTTAGATTTTTGGAAATAGTAACTGCCAAGCCACTCACCAGCAATTGAAGAATTTATTGATGTCTTGCCATTAACCTGGGAAATGAGCTTGGGCCAGACAGAAGACAAACACAGGCAGGTTCCCATCCCAAACTGCAAAGATTATTAGTTCCATCAAGAAGGACAGATTTCAACACACACTCAATCTGCCTTTCTAATTCTGAAATTTTGGATCTTATAACACCTCTTTTCAACTCAGCAAACATTTTGCCTGGATACTGACTTCAGCGTTTGACCATCTATTCTGTGGGTTCAAAACACCAAAGAAAGGGAATTCCCTTATCCTTTCAGTGGACAACAGAAATCAATGTCAAACTTTAATCTTTCTGCCATCCTTGGCCTTCAGACTGAAGACATGGTGAAATTTGGAAACAGAAATGTGTCTGTATTCCAGTGGCTTATTGCTTCTGCCAGATGACTATTCTGCATTTGGCTACAGAGCTTACACACACACACACACACACACACACACACATTGGAAAGCAGAAGATGTGAAGAGAACCAAGAAAGCTGAGAAATGGAAAGATCAATCACTAATCCCCAGAAAGTACTGTTTGTGGGCAGCATGGCTAAGTTTAGAAATCAAAACCTATTTCCCATAAAATAATCGTCACTAGAACAAAAAGGCCTGCAGCATAAATTATTTCCTTTGGACCCCATAACGCAGAAATGCTTTTTTTTTTTTTAATTCCAGTGTATCACTCGTGTTTCCAAACTGTGTCAAAGTCCTTCATATCAATGCAGTATTAGATAGAGGTTATTCCTCTCACTGTGGAGCTCACTGCAGATAGAATATCTACATCAACATCATGGTTCCTACCTAGCAAATTAATTCAGAGCATGTCGGCAGTGCGTAATTTTTTCCTCCTTTCTTCTCTCATATTTTCTTTGTGTTTATTTCTGATTCAGTTATCACTAAAATACACATTTTAATTGTATTGTACAAGATTCAAACTTCCCTGGCTTTGAACATTCACATAAACATTTTCACTCAACTTACCTTCACACCGCCTGGAATCCTTGACAAATGTTTGAGTGCCTGTCTGCGTTATGCAACACAGAGGATTTTTCCAAATATTCACAGTTTTCTAATGTACATGCATCACACAGACATATTACACACACACACACATATTTATAACATAAAGATATATAGATATATGTTTTATATGTAATGCAATGATATTTTAAATGTACCTATATATTGAATAACCACATAGATCTAAAGAACAATAAAGAAATTGAGTAGCAGGGGGTCTTTACTTGTGAGACTCTAACTGGTATCTGTGCATTTCTGGTCATGCAAGCCATCACACAGAATAATAAAAATCTACCGCAAATATGCATAAATTTTGGTTTTATTTTCAAGTGTGCCTTAGACAGAAACTTCTCAAAGAGTCAGGGTCTAAGCCTGTCCAAATCTTATTTATTTCACTGGGCATCAATTACAACACAGACATCCTCTTTTTGGGATGGCAATTGGAAAAAAGTTTTGCATGTACTTATTACAAAAGAATTTTACCCCAAATGAGCAGGAAGGTTTATGGGCTTAAGAAACACTTTATGACAAGGTAGAAGACAGGTATGTTGGTAGGTGGATAGACAGACAGTGCTTCCTCTAGCTACTCTGTCACTGGTTTGTTGTTTATTGATTTTCATTCAAGTGGTGTTACACCAGCATTCAGCACTGTATGAAAACAGAGCGTATCAATTAATCTCTCTATCTACCTATTCTTTAATCTACTTATTATTTTATGTCTGTGCATATAAATATGTTGCACAGAGACACAATATTACCTGCATGTAAAATCAATAGGTAGATGACAAGCAAATGATGGATTAACTGAGGGCAGGAGGATTTAAACTTTAAAAGCAAAGAACAGAAGAGCTGGCTTAGGCTGGCTTTAGCTGGCCCTGCTCCACCTTTCTCTTCTGACTCCTGAGCTACCTCTCACCTTCTGGGGCCAGACTTCCCACAGCGTCCCTAGGCTGATGCTTTAAAAGCACCTTTCAAATAAATCTGGTGTCAGTCATCCCTTTTTCTTCCCTGCAGCGTTGTGTGGCAGCACTTCCCTCGGAGGGAAGGAGAGGATGTGTGTGTGGGGCAGAGAGGGGAGGAGGAAGGGGGTGTACAACTTCAAAAGTAACCCAATTCAGAGCACTCAGCCTAAAGCAAAGAAATTAAGGGCTGTGCTTGTCCAGCTGATTGGTAGAGGAGATGAAATCCATACGGTGGTCTCGGCACACTTCCTAGTGGCTGGGTGCCTGTGTAGTGGATAATGCAGGCAGTATCCCATCTAAGCAACTCCTGATATTTTCATATTAGAGCTGGCCTTAGCTTGCCATAGCCAGCAGAACACACAGCATGTGACTGTCTGCTGCTCTCACTGCCACACGTTTGGAGCATTGTTACTGCAACCACAGATAAATCAGATATCCTAATAGTAAGATTAACATTTGTGATATGGCTCCCTCACTGTCCTTTCTGGCAATGTGCTGCCAGCTGGCTACACATTGCTGCTCCAGTCACTGAAAGGTAAGGTTGGGCTCAAACAATGGCTCAGATCCACAGGAAGTGTCAGAGCTTGTCATATACAACTTTTTCACTGCGTTAGAGCTGAACGGTGTTTAATAGCGTTGCCTTCCTCCCACGCATGAGTGAAAAAGGCTAACTCACTCTTCCTCTTTCCTACCCATTCTACCAGCTACACATTTCTCCACTTTGGCTCAGGTCCACAGCATCTGACACTCTCTACTCCTTCTACAATCCTTCCTATTTGAAAAGTGGGGAAGGGCAGAGAAGGTGTTTTGTTGTACCGAACCCTGTCAATCATCAGTTCAGCTTCTAACTCATGAGGAAAATTTCAGTGGAAGTTGAACTCCTCTGGTATGTGCTCTTTTTTCATTTCAGTCTTGAGAAGCTCTGAAATGATATGTGCAGCAATTCAAAGTCACACACAACAGTTGCCAAAGTCACACACAACAGCAACAAATGCTGAGCCTTTATTCATGACTAGCTCTGCTAGTCCTGGTGACACCGTATGGAAACATGCTGCAAAAACATTGTGTAGAACCTTCATTCTTCACCCACCTAGCAAATACAGATGACCAAACACTAATTTATTACCTTTATTAATACCTTTATTAATACACTGTGCAATGCACAGGGTGGGGAGGAAGCTGAGCTGTCTGGAAAGAAACCTGGGTTATAATTAGATGTAAAGAAATACTTTTCTGTGAGGCTGGTGAGGCTCTGGCACAGAGAAGTTTTGGATGCCCCATCCCTGGAAGTGTTCAAGGCCAGGCTGGATGGGCCTTGGAGCAACTTGGTCCAGTGGGAGATGTCCCTGCCCAGCTTACAGCACAAGGGTTTCTATGACTCTATGAAAGATCCCAGACTACAAACTGACCCCTAGGATTTCTTCTTGGCATGTGCTCTTGCACTGTAATAGCAGGGCTACAAACCAGTTGATTCTTGCCAAGATCTCAGACTCATCCCAGCTGCTCTTTTGTCACTGTGCCCCACGGACAAATTCATCCACTGCACCTTCACATTTTCCCTGCTCATGAGTCAAACTACCAAAGGCAGAGAACAAAAGAACACGGAGGCTGCTCCACCTTGCACAAGCTGTAAAAGAAAATAAATCCCAGCCACTCTCCCACCAACTGAAAAGAGGAAATACACTATTTTCTTTCTCCAGCAATGGTTCTCCTGCCCCTACAGATCTCCTTACTATTCACCACTGGGTCAAAGCTGTTCCCAGAAGCAGAGACAAGTTATCCAACAGCCCCCCCAGCCAGCTGTGTATTTCCCTCATAATAAGCCTGGCAATCAGCTGAGGGTCTGGCAAAGGATGCTGACCTCAGAAAATCCTTTGCAAACCAACCTGTACAATGGCAGTGATGTATTGCTGGAAGTGCAGTTTTGTGTTTGGGAGGAAGTCGTGTCTACTAAAAGCTCTGACACCTGATTTGCCTGCATACAAAGCAGCTCCTTCTGCAAGGAATATCTCTGTGCCTGTGCTGGGAGGGGAGACAGACAGGGAGAGAGCTGTGACACAGTGAGCTAGCTGAGGAAACCGGCAAGGAAACTGAGTGCTGGAGCGTGAAAGAGTTTGAACAAAGGACAAGGGCTGGGCAAAATGCCTTCAGAGTCATCAAAACTCCTCACAGGCTCTGATTCCAACTGGGAAAGCATCATTTCAATGTATTTTAATTTTGTTGTTCTTCTTCTTTGCCATTTTCAGATGGGGTTGTGCTATCAAACTGGATGCAGATTCTTATTTGTGATTGTTATTAAATATAGCATTCAGCTATTTCACATAAATACACTGGAAAGTTTCCTCATGCTCAAACTGTATGTCTGTGGGTTGAACAGCCACACACTTTTTCTTTTCACTTCCTTTCATCTCATTGACAAAAAGCACTGACTTTTTGTTTGAGATTAGCTGAAGGTGGTTCTTAGAATAATTTTGATGATCTACCCCTCCTACCCAAATTTCTTTATTCATACATTTTTGTGAGAATTTGTGGCAGTCTCAGAATTCATAACTTTTGCTTTGAAAATCTGTACCATCTACTTCTAGGAAAACTGCCCGTAACCTACTACTAGACAAGATCACAAACTGATGTTTCCTTCTCTGCTGTTTCTTTTTACATTTCCTACAGTACCAGTAATGCGGCTTCCTTTTAGGTCTGTGTCCTGAAGAAGCAGCACAGCTATGAGAAACTGACTTTAGAAAAGGAAGTGAAAAGTGTTTCCAGTCTTTAAACCTGGAGCTGAGCAGGATAATAAAAAGAGGACACCACAGACAATAAATAAACAGCTGGTGCCATTCTGATTAGACCACTCATGCAATTATTTCTGCATCCTGTTTGGGATGTTAATAGGAATAGCTTGTGAATAGGAACTAATAGAATGTTAATAAGACTAAAGGTTATAATGATGGATGCAAATAACTGTGAATTGTCCAGAAATCTTCCATCCTTGTTCATTAAGTAGAAATTTGCTTATACCATCAACTTTTTATAATCCTCCTAAATTTATTCTCTATTCACCTGTGTGTCTACCTTACCTCAGATAATATGTGAAGAGCTTGATAAGAAGTCCTCCTGACTTATGGGGTAGTAACCATTTTTCTACTGGGGAAATATTAGCTGAGATCTGGTATCTTAAAGTAGTCCCATTTCTTTCCCTTTCAAATCACAAGAGAGAGTTCACTGTTTGCACCTCAGCTGAGGCCTCTTGACTTCTGGCATTAGCTGGTCAAGTTTGCAGTAACACAACCTGGTTTATCAAATAATTATTTCTTTGTGGCATTTAGTTTTCATTTTATTCCTTCTAGGACCTTGGTCTTTGTGGGGAATATGGCTCTTGGTCTCCAGGAGGAATAAGACTGGGATAAGAAGTCCAACGTCCATCCCATCACACTGATATCATGTGACAGCTCACTGCAGAGAATACATTTTCTTTGATCTATTTAAAACTTTCTCCTTTTTTCTTTTATTTCTGAAAGTCCCCTTGTTTTCCTGAGGTCATAGAGGAGACTGATACAGTTTACTTTGGTAGTCCAGCACCTATCAGACATGATTACATCTGAGCCTTGACAGATGTATGAGTGGATAATGTCCAGGACTACATAACCAGAGATGGATTAAATGAGGAGTGACAGATAGGACAAAGTAGATTCCCATGTCAGACCATCCCTGAAAAGGACATGACCATCCCAAACTGGCCAAAGACAGCCAGATGCAGCTGGCCAGTGGAACAAGCTTTTGAGTCAAAGATGAAGGGAGATCACAGCCACGTGCCAGAGCACCATGAGCTCTGGATTTGGCTGGGGGAAGATATGAAGCTGGACATTTCTGTGGTCATGAGCCCCACAGGACTTCCTTTGTGTAATTTCATCTGAAAACACAAATTCTCATCTGAGAACGCAAGAGATTGTGTGAGCACTGCAGAAGGGCAAGCAGAGGACTTATTCTCATAAAAGACAAGGCAGCGATTATGAGCCAGTCTCAGTTTCACTTTGAAGACTAGAAACACTCTGAAACACATTACTCACTGAAACATTTGTAAGCAAGCCAGGGAGTAATAAGATAGAAGATGAAACATGAGTTTGTGAAGGACAAATCATGTCAAATCAATCTAATTCCCTTTAATGCCAGGATATTTGGCATAATGGATGGAGGGAACATAAAAATCTGATACAACAAAACTATTCTAAGGTTTGTAGCACATTCCCGTAAGTCATTCTTATCAGCAAACATGCTTCTGAAGCCTGGGTATGATCACTGAAAAGCAGGTGCAGAACTAGTTCTAAAAAATACTCAAAATAGTGTGGCAGAGATGTCCCAGAGTTTGAAAGCACTCGATGACAGACTGGGCAGTACCTGCATAGAATCAGCATATGACACTATTGAGAGAGAGCTTTCAGAAACTCCAGAAAAAAACCAGGATTCATGTTTTCTGGATAAACTGGAGAAATAGTCAAAAATCCAAAGAAATTATATTTATCCCAGGTAAGCATGAAAGTGGCCTGGTACGACAGGGCTTTGAGCAAACTGGTCTGATGTAAAGTGTCCCTGCACATGGCAGGGGTGTTGGAATGAGATAGTCCTTAAGGTCCCTTCCAACCCAAACCATTCTGTGGCTCTAAGAAACATACTTGGGAGCTCAGAGACATAAATTCCTAACAGGTCCAAGCTTTCTAGCAGGAGAGGTATAGATGTACTGAAGAGAGATGCCAGTAGAAAACATCACCTGCAAGGACAGTTTCTAGAAATAAGATTTGTTTAGTCAAGAAAGGAAGAGGTTCAGTGAGGACAATCAAGCTTTCCTCACATGCAGGAAAGGCTGTTTTAGTGATGATGATGATGATAATCATTGTTTCCCAGTGGCACTGAGGATAGGACAGCGGGAAAAAAAAATTGTTCCATCTGCTGCAGGAAGGATTTAGGTTATCTATTAAGAGTGCATGCTGAATAACAAGTCCCATAATCACAGAGTCTGGATATTAAGGGAGGTTGTGGAATCTTGCTCCATAGCCTTTAAGACCACAGCAGATGGATATCAGATGGATATCAGCTTAGGTATGTCTAGCTCCCACTTTTGAGCAGAGTGGGACTAATGTCATCTTGTCTGCCTGGACAAAAGCATGAACCATCTACATGGAAGGAAGACAACACACCCTGTATTTAAATGATCCCATTTTTCTCCAGGATGAAGATGACATTTGCTTCAGATTTCTGTAATATTATAACACCTTTCATATTCATTTTTCTCATGTTAGACAAGTTTCCTCAGGAACTACAGTGATAGGCCAAAGAGCAATGGGTTCAAATTGAAAGAAGAAAAAATTAGGTGAGATATAAGGAAGAAATTCTTTACTGTGAGGGTGGTGAGGCCCTGGTACAGGCTTCCCAGAGAAGTTATGGATGCCCCATCCCTGGAAGAGTTCAAGGTCAGGTTGGATGGGCTTGGAGAAATCTTGTCTAGTGAAAGGTGACTCTGCTCATGGTGAGCTCTAAGGTCCCTTCCGACCCATTCTGTGATTCTATGATTCTATTAAATTGTTCTTGTCTTTTGGATTTTTACTTAGAAGCAGTGGAAATATTAGAAAAAGTGGGGCCCTTACAGAATTGATTCACATATGAGCTCTTTTGAATGGTAGAAGGGATTTTTCATTGCTCTTGTCTGATTTCCTATATAGACCTGTAAGAAATCCACCTCAGCATTAAGTCCAAGTTGGTCAGTAAAGCATGGATTTCAGAAAGGTATCCAACCATATTATGAGAAACATGAAAAGGAAAAACACAACACTTTATCAGTTTGTCCTGAAGTTGGTCTCACTGATGAAAACACAAGTGAGATTTGTGAGGCTTCATTTTTCAGCTGTGGCTTTTTCTTATGTCTCTTTCTGCTGAGTTATTTTGGGAGACATTTTTCCTACAATGAAATTCACCTAGGGATCTGTTAAGAAAATAACTCCTCAAGATTTTGTTGGTCTGCGATAAGGGCAACTGAAACCTCAGAATTATAGTTACATTAATTTTTCACTCTTGGCTGAGGTTCGATGTGAGTTGTAGAGGCTGGAGGCAAATTTAATTCCCTCCATGTGTTCAATGAAAAGAATCCATTGGAAGACTGTCACTCCCTTGGCATATGACTTTTTTTTCACTCTGTGATACCATGAGGTCTTTTGTTCCATTTCACTTCACAGTCTCTCCATTGAGAAGCTGTGATTTGTTGGCACAGGCAAACACAATATGAATAAAGCCTTTATTCTTCCCCATCTGAGATGTAACTAAAAAGTTTGATATGGTGCTTAGAACTTCTACATTTTCATACTAGATCACCCAACAGAATGTTCCCATGAAGTGCTGGAATGTCATTTAAGCTGAGTCAGTAAAAGAGAGAAAAAGAAGAGAGGAGGGGAGAGGAGAGGAGAGGAGAGGAGAGGAGAGGAGCAAATAGGGGAAAATACAGAACAAGGAGGAAATGGGAAAGAAAAAGAAAAAAGGTGACAGAAAGGGGGAAAGAAAAAGAAAAAAGGTGACAGAAAGGGGGAAAGAAAAAGAAA
>WBNO01014325.1:0-47167 GCA_013400575.1 Peucedramus taeniatus | reverse complement strand
AGGAGAGGAGAGGAGAGGAGAGGAGAGGAGAGGAGAGGGGAGGAGAGGAGGTACATTTCTCTGCCATTTCTGGAGTGTGAAATTGAGAGCATAAAACTATTAGTTTGGTGGCCTGTGCATCAGAAAAAGGATGAAAACTGCCTGATAACTGTCCAGAAAATTGGCCTCTTTCGCTATGAGTTCTTTGTAGAGAGGAATTTAGAAAGGAAAAAAAAATATCCCAGACTACTGATTAAATAAAATCTTGAAATCAAGATGCACTTACTGCCAATGAGGGTGAAACCCTCTCATTTAATTCTTCTACTCGTAGGGGTTTGGAAACATGAATGGGACTTGAGCATCTTTGGAAACAAAGTGGGAAAAATAAGGAGGGAGCAGGAGGGATGGGATACTTGGGAAAGAGAAAATCATGTGAGCTCAAGCTCAAGTTGGCTGACGAGGCAGTGGTGCCCACTGGTGAGGTTCTGCAAGGTTCACTGGAGGATGCACAGTTATTCTCCACTGAGACACAGGAGCCAGGGGTCCCAGCTCTGCCTTTGGCCACACCACCCAGTGATTTAATAAGAGACCCAAAAAATTATCTATGAGGGTTAATTTTTTTTTTTTCAAAAGAAAGTATTTAATGTGCTGGCTTGTATTTCTGGTGAAAATGGAATCGTTGAAGTGTGAGTAAGTCAGCTCTGGCTGGATGTGATCTGCCTCTGTCAGGGATGTGGAGGGGTCTGGAGATCAGAGATACTGGACCAGCTCGCTCAGGGATTAAGAGTGATGTCTGTGCCCTACACAAGAGGAGTTGTACCCAGAGTTCTGCACTGCAAACCCTTTCCTAAGTGGCACTTTGCATGCAAAGGGCTCAGTCTCCCCAGGACACCCCATGAGAACTGTGTCCTGGAGCCAGTTCTCCATGTGCTTCACACAAGGAGGGGCATAATCGGACTGGGAGTAATTTAAAATACAGAAACAAGCCTTGGCTAGCCTTGGCTTCTGGGCCTCCTTCAGAGCAAGGGACCTTAATGCCTGTCTAAATCCTCTGCTGCTCCAGTCTTTAATCTCCATGGGTCTCTTTTCCCCACCCATCAGATGAGGATGCCTTTGCTCTTCAGTTTATCTATTTAAAATTTAGCCCTAATGTAGCTCTAGTGTGTGGAACTAGTTTCATTTTATGCCAGAGCTAGAAGAAGGTAATTAAACTTTACCTGTATTTGTCTAGATGGTTAGGTATCCTAAATACAGATTCCTCAAAGAAAGCTTGACAGCTTCTGCTTTCCTGCCTAACTTCTTGTCAGACTAAGGGACATAAATGCTTTCCTTTCTTTTCTTTGTTCTTTTTTTTTTTTTTTGGCCTTTCATTCTGAGTAACAAACAGAGAAGGAAATGATGACATTCATACCTTCAGAAAAGAACGAATGAGCATTTCCTGCCTCAGAACATTGTCTTCCTCACAAGTTCTGTTTAAGCACCCATTTGACAGCTGTGAGTTGTCTACATAAAACATGAAAGTTGGAAGAAACAAATATATTATTGGTCTTTAGTGGTGTGGTATTTATACATGACAAAAAATATCTGGTCATTTATATTGACACCTACTAAAACTGAAATTTCCTTCTTAACAAATGACAAGAAAAAGAAAATTCTGAAATACATTAAGTAGCAGAGAAGTGTCCTTACCTAATACTTCATAAATGTTTTTGAGTCATAAATACCTACTAGTAAAACTTTAAAAAAGACTCACCTTTAATTCGGCTAGAAGAAACTAAACTAGATACCTTTGGATTTTTGTTTTGCTATAAAAATGACTGAGAAAGAATAAATATTTAGATCTTAAAGATAGAGTTCAATACACAGTAATGTTAACACAGTCACCTGGAATTATTCTTACTCCCTAATGGGTCTTGGCTGTGTAGTAAGTATTCATCTGACCTCAATTGCTTAAAATAGCCTGCCAAAACCAGAAACAATGACAACTGTAAGGTAACACTGATATGTAACTACCATAAGTGTCAAGGGAAGCTGTACAAATGAGGAGAAAATGAAGCTCTGGCCTGGTTTCAGCTGGGATAGAGTTAATTTTCTTCCTAGTAGCTGGTTAAGTGCTGTGTTTTGAATTAAGTATGAAAATAATGTTGACAATGCATTGATGTTTTAGTTGTTGCTTAGTGCTTATCCTAAATCAAGGACTTTCATTTTCCCAGGCTCTGCCAGTGATGATCTGCACAAAAAGCTAGAAAGGAGCATGGCCAGAACAGCTGACCCACACTGGCCAAAGGGATACCCCACACCATGGAAGGTCATGCTCAGTATATAAACTGGGAGGAGCTGTCCAGGAGGGACCAACCACTGCTCAGGATGGGCTGGGCCTTGGTCTGCAGCTGGTGAGCAGTTTTGTCAGGCATCACTCGTCTTATTTGGATTTTATTCCTCTTATTGTTATCTCCCTTTTCATTGCAGTTCTTATTAATGCCATTACTATTGTTGTTATGATTATCATTACTATATTGTACTTTATTTCAATTATGAAACTGCTCTTATCTCAACCCACTCTTTTTACCTTTTTCTGGCTTTCCTCCCCATCCCTCCGAGGACCAGTGACTGAACAGCCATGGGGTTCTTACCTGTTGTCTGGGCTTAAACCATGGCAAGCTCATATTATCTTGAGTCTCATCTCCTGTCTGATAAAAAGAAACATAACCATCAACTAGGCAAGCTACCAGCCACAGATCTTCCCCTAGTCTAATATTCAAAGATCCTTGATTAACAGGAGAGGTGGTAGAAACAAAACCAGCAGCAGAGCTGGTGAAGTATTATCCCTCTGTACTCTGCAGAGCCTTAATGAAAAGCTGGAATGACACCTCTGAGCATAATATCTTTACCACTTCTCCAGCAGAAATTTGCCCCTCCTTCCCTGCAGACATACACATTTCCCACTGTATATCCCTTCTGGCACTTTATAAGCAAGATGAAAACATGGACATTATAGGTAAGATTTACAGCCTTTGGTTGATTCAGAATTTAGTTATCTAGCCAAAACCATTTGTGTGAGATCTATCTATACTTAGAGAAAGAAAAGGTCATTCATGCAACCAGTAGGTGTTTTCCACAGGAGAAAAAAATTTCCCTACTGAAGTGTCTGAAGTGTCTGAATACAGAAGGTTAATTTCCCTGCTGAAGAGCTTGACTGTGGGAGACAAATACCCTGGGACAGGTTTGTGTAGTCAGAGACTGGGAAAACACTGTGTGGCTCAAGACTAGGGCCCGAATCCTTGGATTTAAACCTGTGTTTCATCAGTCCTCGAACTTGAAGCAGTTAATCAGAGGTGGATATGAGCAGGAAAAGCTCAGTGATGTCACTGCACAGTTTTTGTCACCAGCACAAAGGTGGCAATTCGGCAGGAACCGTTTCTGCAGAGCAAGCAGTGCATGAAGCACACCGTCCTACAGTGTTCTGCAGTACAGAAGTCCCAAACGTTCCACCAATATTGTTGCTTAGAGTGTCATGGAGTTTGTGAAAAACACTACATGTTTCATGCTACGAGAGCCTAAGTTCTTTTCAACCATTATCTTTAGTTCTGCAATAAGTTTTCTAGAATCATTACCCATTTAGACTTCCAGGACTGGAGTTCCCCTGAGGTTGGATTTATCTCCTTATCTTAAAGCATCTGTAACACAGATGCCTACATCTAAGCTAGTCATCCTCAGTTCCCTTTACAGTCAATAGAGAGGAAGAGGCGTCTGGAGAAGGTGATTCATCTCATCCTAATATAGATATCAAACAAGAATCAGATTAATTGCTCTCTAGAGATACCTGGCTATCTCTATTGACAATAAAAGCAGCCTAGAGTGACTAACTCAGACTTACCTGCCTATGTGTTGGTTGCCTACAGTTAGCTGAGATAAATCCCAGCCAGAGCTTCCTTTGATCAAGCAATTCAACCACTATCATGAAATATAACAGATAAGAAGGGCAAGAGTGGATGAACAGGAAGGACAGAGCAATTGTGTGTTACCCGATCAGGAATAAACACACCAGTGAAGGGTTTCATAATCTTACCCTAGCCTGAAGATATCTTAGTTTCCATTTGTCCAAAGTGAACCTGAGGGGAAGGCTGTATCTGTCCTCAGGAACGTGCTCCTATCTCTTCATGGTAGCCTCCATCTGTAGATCAGAGCTGGGGATTCCCTGAGCTGACTGGACTCATCAAAGCCTCTCTCAGCAAGTGTGAGCATTATGAATTACAGCCCCCTGAAGGTCTCACCCCTGACCTTCTGCTTCAGGACTTGAGTGATTTCTGCTTGGAGTTCAGATTTTTGTTGATGATCCAGCTTCATTGTGCCATTACTCAGATGAGAGAAAAAAAGAAATCTGAGAAATATGGAGGGGTTTCTCCTTCTTTATTTTGTTTTTACATCAGTATTATCCCTGCCACGATTTGAAAATGATGCTGCACCAAAAGAGGATGAAGCTAATCCTCCTCTTCACATTTCCTAAGGGACAAACTTACAAGTCACTCTGTCCAGTCTTGGACCAAACCAGATCCAAGATTGGTGACAATCTCTATTTCAAGTACTTTTTCAGCTGTCTAGGAAAATCTACTGCTTACCTGTCTTTTCCCGAATTTGATTTTTTCAATTTTTTCTTATCCTACAATAAAAAAATCAAACCAAATACCCTCAGCCTGTGTTGGCTGTTAGAAAGAAGGGAAAATGAATAAATCTGGCTTCAAAAACTTTTGACAGTTGGAGTGGTAATGAGCCCATTCCGACTGAAATTACCTCATTGCTGCTCATTTTTCCTGGCTACCAATCGATTTACGAACCTCTTTTAACATCTAGAGAAGTGTTAATGAATCAAGTGCTTAAAAATAACATACACCAGGAGGTTGTAAATTACAGCCCAAGCATCCTTTGAATGAATTCACATCCCACATTTCCAACACCCAGCTGGTACCCGTCTGCTGCAACATGGGTGTTCATTCAGGGTCTGAATTTATTATCCACAAATATGTGTTTGGGGTTCCACCAAGCCTTGACTCATCAGCATCCAGCTCAGCTGTCAGTTCTGACACAGCAGAAGAAGGGGGAGAGAAAACAGTGGTCATGAGGGGGTGTCACAGCCTTAAGGAGATGAAGCAGATGGAGGATGGGATAGAGCTCTGGCTGTCCTGAAGGAATGTCAGAGCAGCAGCACACAGTGGTCAGTGTTGAATCAGTGCAACTCACACATTTCAGGCTCTCTCTGGAGGTGGATCAGGTACCATTTAGTGTGGTTAACTAAAGCACCACCACTGGCATGCTGTTAGTATGGACTTTTTCTAGAAAATTCAGAAAATTCAGCAAACCTAAGAGGGAGAGGTCGACTCGCAGACTGAGACATCAGTAGCTTAATGTTGTAGCAGAAAAGAATAAACGTTTTTCTGAACATCACACCCATTGTGTGTAACTGACAGTAGCAGCAATACAACTGTACTCAGAACATGAGACTTTGCTTGAGGCTGAGCATCATTCTTCAAAAATAATGCTGACAGAGTGGAAGGAGTCAAGAGGAGAACAAAAAGGATGGTTGAAAATTAGGAGAACCGACAAAAAGCGTTAATGGGGCAGAGTTTCTAAGGCCAGTGATCATCTCACCTGTGGCTGTGACATGGAGCAGGAAGTGTAGATTTCAGCAGCATTTAAATAAAATCTGGGGCACAGATGGGCACAGCAATGTGGAACACATCCTCTTCACCCTGCTTCTCCAAGGGCTTTTCAGGAAGCAACCTTTATAAACAAGAGTAGTGTCATGCTTGAAAGCCAACTCTTGCCTGTCCTTCTGACCCATCAAACCAGACAAACCTTATGGATTCAGCCAACCTAAAGGAAGGATAAATCAAGACTGGAAAATTATTCTGTAGGACTCCTGGGAATGATCAAGTCAATCCTTCTCCTAATGATGTCAATGGCAAAGCATGCAATGACTGAGGTGGCAAGAAACCAGGCTTTAAATCTCTTTAATTAGAATATAAGAGTAATTTTTGTTAACACTTTTCTTAGTGGTATATATATATAGATATATATGTCTACTTCTTAATGAAGTAGTTGGATTCTCATTCAAAGCCAGCACATTGGCACTCAGGAAGGCAGACTACATTAAAAATGTTACCAAGATTAAAAGACAAAAAACAAACCAAACCAAACTAATAAAATTAAAAAAAAATTGAGAACAACTGAATTTTGTGATTCAGTGATAACATTTACACATCTCATCTCCTGGCCCAAAGAACTGGTGTTTCTTCTTCCACCAGACACTTTGATTAATCTTAAAATCTAATGGTAATCAGCAAGTGAAAGCAAAAGGTCATCACTCACTCATTTTTGTCTTCTCTTGGCCACCAAATAAAGCTCATGCTATTCAAATATCCAAAAGATCTAGCATTGCATGTGAATGAGCAAGAAGCCCAACACAAACCACTTTATTGTTCTGTGGTTCATACCTAAAAAACTCCTGGTTTCAGACTGTGAGCAAAATTCTCTCGTCTCAAGGAAAAAAAATATTCCTAAGCCCATAAAAAACAAAGAGGTTCTATAAAAACCAGGATAGACTAGACTTCATGCAAAATGTCAAGACAGACTTTGTTTCTGCCCAAAAGAACCTTCTGCTTTTGTGCAAATAGATGCAAATGCTGAAAAATTCTGTTTTCATGACTTTACTCCAAGTTTACTGAGGTGCAATCAAAGACTGAATTTAACTCATTGTGTTATTATTTTTCAATCCAAACCACCTCTTAGTAAAATAAATGCATTGAAAGACTCACTGTGGGAAAAACAGCACCTGTCAACCAAAGGTAAAAAGTAAAAAAGAGACTTATATTTTTTATGAAAGTCAACAAAATTTAGGTCGTTGGTTAAAATGCCAAGATATCTTCGATAACACATTTACACACCTATAAAAACAAAAGTTCACTCAAAAATTCCAATAAATGGTCCTTAGGTTGTATAAGAGCCATACAGCTGCAAAAACATCAAATATGTCTCTGATAGATTTTAAAGCAACAGTTAAAGAAAATTATTGTATACAACTTCTAAATCAGTTTTAATTTGTCCTTTTAAATTTGAACTCCTCCTTAATTAAGAAGTAAATATTCAGATTTTGAAGGGGAGACATCACTCTGCCCTCACTCTGAAGTTTCCATGTAGATCCCAATAAGTGCCCAACCAAATTTCTTCTTTAGCTAGACAAATATGAGACACAAAAAAGAAATTAAAGAGGGGGGAAATTGTGGGTGAAAATAGTCCAAAAACACATCCTCAGCTGATGTAAATCTGCTTGGTGCTAATGAAGTGTGCAGGGTTACATCAGCTGAGGGATTAATCCAGGTCTCACACTGAACGCAAATTGAAAGCTGAGAAATGCCATCACGATATGAACACATTGAGAAAATAAAAAGGTAAACTGAAATAATGAGGGAAATCAAGGCTCCACATTAAACAAGGCCCCATCACACACTCAATGAAATCCAAGCCAAATAATAGATTCCAACACAGCTTGTTAGGAGCACAACAGTTTTCCAAACATTTACATTCATATTTTACTGGACAATGTATGGACTGAGTTCCTATTAAGCCATTATTACATTTTGCAGACATCATTTTGACACATTTTTGAGCAGGCTGGAAGCCCTTGTTTATTCAGCTTTCCCTTTGGGCACTTCAAGAAGTTATTCTCCTGTAATTCCAGTTCTGCTTTGCCTAGGTACACCTTTTACAGTCATAGTTGTGTTATTAACTCAATGACTGACTGACAGAAGTGACTGGATTTTGAAACCTTGCCATCAAAGCCACTCCATCCACACAATGGTGACATAAGAGTCCATAGAAGGGAAATGTAAAGGGAACAAAAAACTTTTTAAGCAAGGTGGAAAATTTGCCCAGACCTTAAAACTAACTTCCTGTCAAGACAACAACAAAAAAGTTGTAGATAGGCTACCAAAAATCCCATCAGCTATCAGTGTTTCCACACAAGCAATACATTTTCTCCCCTTGGTGCTTCTTTGTGCCTGTATAATAGAGATGGACAGACCATCAAAGAGCACCTGACTTCCATAGACCTTAGTCAGATTAGAATTCATGATGCTTCAAGCACTGATAGTCATCCAGAGGATTTCCTGTCACCAGTAATAGCTCCGAGAGACTTAAAGTACAAGCACACTGTCTGGAATAGTTGAAGACAAAATAATAAGGTGTCATTTAGGGTTATAAGATTTGCACTAATTTCAGCATGTGTGCACAAGGCAAAAATCTTGTTGAAGGCAAAGCCATGACCATGGTATAAAAATGGCCATGTCTTGTGAAACCCAAGGTCTAGCTGGCATTAACCCTGTCTTCAGCAAAGTTCAACAGGAAGTGCCAAGCATAAGGCATGAGCAAGAAAAAGTGAGACCTATATTCTTAGAAGACTGATTTCTATCCTTCTATCAAACTGGTTCAAGGCCCTTCCTGGTTGAAACTAAACAACCTCAGAAGAGCTTTGATTGGTTTGTGAATCTACCCTCTGCAAGATCCTGCGGAGGACACTCCCAAGGTTCAGCTACATGTTGTAAGAGTAACTTTTTATTTCTGTTTTTGGTTGTGGTTGGCACTTACTTGTTTTATTTTACACAGTCTGCTTATTTTATTGGAAATAAATTAAAAAAAAAAAATAAATTAATTAATATTTTCCTTCTCCAAAAATGGAGAAGTAACCTCTGTTTTGTCAGCTCTTTTGAAGGGTGACCAGTTTTGATCTAGTTGTTCTAGTTATTCTATTTTCTTTTTTTAGTTCTGTCATCTCTTCTTTGAAATGAGGAAAACCATCACTGCACACAATCTTCAAAGTGTGTGAACCAGAATGGTTCAAGGCCAGTTTGGACAAGGCCCTGAGCAAGGTGATCTAGTGAGTGGCATCCCTGGCCATGACAGGGGGTGAAAACCAGATGATTTTTGATGTTCCTTCCAACCCAAATCATTATATGATTTTATTCCACGATTTTATGATTATAGATTTGTTCAGAGACATATTGATTTTTTCTAGTTTGTTCTCTGTTGTTTTCTTAGGAGGTATCAAAACCTAAATTATTTTTTGGCATCTATCAAGCCTTGATCTGATATTTTCATTAAAATACAGCTCCAAATTCAGTATTTCTGAGTAACAAAAAATCCGTCTCAAGGTGGAACCTGAAACATAGATTCTCAGCATATACCAAGATCTGGGTCTTAATACAGCTCTGAATTTCTCAGAGGAACCATCACCTCCAGAGACAGAAAACCAAAATCCTGAATACAAAGCTCAACAAATTAGTGACCAAATGCAAGATCTGCAGAGCTCCAGATCTCAGTTTAAAGGCTCTTGCCAATATTTTAAGAATATTACTGCTCTCCTGTTGAAAGCTGAGACACAATAGTAATATTCAACTGAGGGCTGATAAAATACGTATTTCTCCTCAAAAACATATAACCAGAAACTACCCAAATTTTCAGTGGGAACAATTTACTTTTTACCTATATTTGTAATCCTCTCTGAGCAAAGTAATAGAAAGAGGCTTCTGACTGACCTTCTTCCACAGGAAGATTCCAGCTTCCAGAAGGAATCATTAATGACTATTCGCCACTATGCTACAAACTCTGGGCTCAGTTATATTCACACACACTTTTTGATATATGTCTGCAAGAAGGCCTTGGAAGGGGTATAAACCTAAAAGAATATTTTCCTTTCTGTTTGAAGACTATGCAAGGCAGAACTTAAGAGCATCTAAAACAGGACTCTTTAATGTTTTCTGGTTTTTTTCTGATGTACCTAGCAATACATATGAAACACTTTGATTTTTGTGCCATCAAACCTATTCAGAAGTAGGTGTAAAATTTTCCTTACCATTGCTTAGAGAGATTAGAAAGAAACTTGCTCCTTATATTATGATATGCTTTACTCTAAAATCAGTCAAGTTTTCCTGACTGAAGTGGAACAGTCTTACAACGGGAACTATCTTGGATGGTGCATATTCATTTCGATATCAGGCAGAAAAATAAGATGGCAAAGAATCCTAAAACATGAATTAAAAAGGGCTATGATGAGAATTAGACTTCACGTGGCCAAAAGCAAAAGTTTACAACAGAGGAATCTATAGCTCATCTAGAGAGTGTTTATACTCCCTAGTAAATCAGTGAAGAGAAGAGAATTAGGCACTTCCAGGCTGAAATTCATTGCATCATTCTAAACAAGGAATCTAAAATTAGTGATATGAATCATGCTCTAAAAATTAATATTTTTTCTCCAGTCTATATAAAGAATCTGAGATGAGCTCAGATGATGGCCTCTACTCAGGAAATACTTCAAGTTAGCTGGGATGATTTCAGTTCCTCTTTCCTTGCTAACTTAAAACATTTTAGATTGGCAGCATCCTTATTTAGGGAGTTGCACAAAATACTCATGATAGATGATGTGATGGCATCTGAGTCATTGGAATTGCTGCCATTGACTTTAAAGACACAAGTTTCACCTGGGACAGAGTCTCTCCCTCCTCAGTGTAGCTGAATAGAAGTTCGATATTAAGTAAAACTAATTGTTGAGATCCATGTGAAGTCAATGGAGAGGCACTGCCCTGATTTTAGTCACTCTGTATTGAAAAGCTGTCCAAGGAATGTGTGATGAATATACAACTGCTGGTGCCCATGTCTCCCAGCAAGAATAGCAGGAATCCGGAGAACTAGTTTATACCAGACTCCTAAATTTTAGAAAGCTAAAACTAATTGTGATGAATCCATACCTAGTCTCTGTTTTAGTCACTGCATTTCTTCTTTTTCTTGTCTTAGAGAAAATACAGCAATAATAGCTGTAATATTTAGAAAGGAATGGAATCATAAAATCACAGAATGGTTTGGGTTGGAAGAGACTTTAAAGCTCATCTTGTTCCAATCCCCTGCCATGGGCAGGGACACCATCCACTATCCCAGATTGCTCCAAGCTCTGTCCAACCTGGCCTTGGACACTTCCAAGGATGGGGCTTCCACAGCTTCTCTGGGCATCCTTTTCCACCACGTCATGACCGTCACAGTAAAAAATTTTTTCTTAATACCTGATCTCAATTTACTCTGTTTCAGATCGCAGCCATCCCTCCTTGTCCTGTCACTACATGCTCTTGTACTGGGAAAATGATTCTCTTTTTCCACTGAGTTAAAGCGTCTGAAACTGAAACAGAAAGTCTCTATAACTGCTAATTTACGCCATGTTTCCCACTGCCTCCTTATGTCACCCATCAAAGATGGGAACGACATCTCTCGTTCCAAGTGACCTTTAAAACTCTTTGTCATAAATAACATCCCAGCCCAGTGCAGCGACTGGTTCAGAAAGCTTGATTAGACACGTCCACCTCTACAAATCACTTCCCCTTCTTCCCTAAGTCATGAACACATTTGAAGAGCTCTACTTCCTAAAGAAGTCATTCCAAGCTGAAAGATAGGTCTTCCTTTTTTTTATTTTCGAACGACATTTTATTTTTTTCCTGTTTGGAGTAAGTTGTAAGTTTGGAGCCGAGCCTGGAGGGCAACATACACTACATGTAAAATTTAGTCATTTTGTCTTCTCCCCTCACAGGTAATCTATTCAGCAAGGCATTTCTTCCCTCTGTCTCTTATAGATCAATATTTTCACTAGTGCTAGAATTATTTTTTTCCCTAAATTCAGTAGCAAAGCTAAAGTTCCCTCTGGACTTCTTGAGACATTATGAAACTTTTTATTACTGTTATATTATGAATATGCTTCATTTATTACTCTAATGTATTTCAAGATAAATGTCAAGATTTACTGCAGTGGGGGAAGAGAGGAGTATCACTGTAGGAGAGCAGTTTTTACAGAGAAAATATATTTTGAGTTTTTTTATTTGGAAGGATTTTCAGTACTTTGTAAAGACTGTTAATCTAAATTCTTGGGAAATATTTTAAGGGGTGTTAATTTGATTTCTTTAAGCTCCTTAAGAGGAAAATTAAAACCAAGAAAAAAAGAAATCAAAGATTTCAACAAGAGGCAATACATAAATGATGAGCAAATTTAGCTCCACAATTCCATAAGAAGGTTGTGGCATCAACCCAGAAAGTTGTGTATGAAGGGTTCATTTTCAGGCTCACCACAGACATTTTTGTGTCCATATATCTTGCCTGTGTTTCTATAAAATGAAGATAAATGTGCTTTGGTCCTTCTTGGAACCTGGAGTTAGCAGTTTTTTCAAGTATTGTAATTGATGGCACTTGGATAATTCTCACTCAACCATTTTCAACACAGCAAGTATTTGTTTTACACTTCCCCACATAAGACAGGTGGTTTATTTGCCATTCTTGGTTAGTGGCTGCCCTTTAGTTAAGATAATCCAGAACAGACCCTCTTATAGATGGGATGACCAGAGACATAAAAAATCCTTTAAACAGGTACAGAATTAGAATAACACCACACTTCTTCAGATTTGTAAGGGTAAGCAACTGGAATGTCACTGCTAAGTGGGCATCGATGGAAACTGTAGAAATGTTTCCTTTGGGCAGGTCCCATGAAGTCTCCAGTACAATGCAAGCAGCTGCTTCTCCCTGAAACTTCCCATGTTCAAAATAAAGACTGAAGCATCACAGCAAAACAGTTCCATGTTTTAAATTCACAAGACCATCTCTAAAGTCCTTACAGACTGGAAACACACTGGGTCAAATGTTCCCATTTGCCTCATTTTATTACAGCCAGTGGAGTAAAGCCAAAATGTGAATTTGGCCCAGCAACCAAAGCATATGGCATTGTTCTATTACACTTGTACAAATCACTGGATGTTATTACTGAGAACATACCAGGCCCTTATTTGAGTGCTGGAGGAGAAAGGGTTTGAGCACAGGGCTATGAGCCAAGAATTCCTGAGTTCAGTGCTGGGGTCTATCAAACAAGCCACACTACTCCTTGTATTTCCTTGTGTGTGAAGTACAGGGGTAAGAGGACGAGAGTATCCAAATTATTCACAGCATTAATTTTGGCCTAGAAAAACCATCACCCTGGATGTTTTCCATAGTCTTTGGAGAAAGACAGCCTCCACCATGGCAGGCCTCTGAGAAATTACCAGGTGTTGATATACCCTCAGTGATCAAAAGAAAGGATCCCATAAAGGAACATATTTGTCCTATCTGGCTAACTTTGAAAACTGATAGCATTCATGTTCAAAGAGCCAGAATGGCAGGATTTATATACCAGCACATTTCCACCTTAGCTTAAAGCTGGAATTGCTGTGAGAATGTGTAGGTGATCTTGCTAGCAGAGTCAGTATGAAAGTTCAGTTGAAATTTGTACAGCTCCTGAAAGACTGGAGACATTACTCAATGTTGGAATTAGTGTAGCCACACGTAGGATATTCATAGAGGTCACGTAGGACGGTGCGTGCTGGAGCATCAGCCAACATATTCAAGAGGTTTCCTAGTGCTTAAGGCCAGGCAGAACCACTAGAAGGGCTTGTGGAATCTCATTTCTTGCATCTTTCTCAGTTTTTTACAGTTGCCCATAATTAAGGCAAACAGATTCCAGCCTAAAGGGCTAAATGATGCTGTGGGTTACATTTCATACAACCAGCCAGTGAATGTCATGTTTGACTCACAGGTCGGATTCCCCATTGCTCCCAGTGTCTGTCGTGGCAAAGTTCAGGGATGGTAAAGGAAGCAGCTGAAATTTCCAGCCTCAGACACCTGCACAGCCCCAGCCCCAGCACAAATCTGCAGCAGCTCCAACATGGTGTGGGTGGAATAGTAAATAGCAGGAGAGAGAAGGGGGTGAGGCAGCATCTGCTGAATTTAGGAGTGTTTTATTTGAGCAGGCCTGGACACCTACCCCAGGACTCTGACAGGAACAAGCTAAAGAATTTTTTGAAGTATTGCTGTTATTTTTTAGGAAGTTTGAAAAAAACTACAGAGGCTTGGATAGCTGGAAATATAGCTCTAACATCCTTTAGAAGATCTAGCATTTTTCTACATAAGACAGTAAGAAATTTTCTGGCAGAGTCTCAAAGGCTCTTTCTTGCAGGTGTCAAGGGAACACTCATTCCATTAAGCCCCCCCAAAAAAATCCTCTTCCTTTTTGCATCTTATGCAGTGTAAAATTCTGTTCTTTGTCCTCAACGTTTTACCAGATTTGAATTTACCAGATTTTTTACCAGATTACCTTGTCAAGGTAATCTGACAAGGTAAGGAATCAATGTGCAGAATTTCAGTTAGCTGACTTAAACAGTCATGAAGAATCAAAATCCCCACCTTTTTCCTCCTTCACTTAGGATGGATTGGAGAAGTTCCTTTCTGAAAATATCTATCTTTCTCAAAATAAATAATCCAGATGTAGACAGCTCATCCACAGACCAGTCAACCAGGACAACCATCACTTTGCCATGCTGGCATGTCCCCAGGTCTCATCTCCTATTCTTCAAGGCACGTTGGCTGCAGCAAATTCCCCAGTTATTGAGGCTGAATAAAATGGAAACAAAATTCCTTGCAAAATCTGAGAAGGGATGCGCTGACACACAGCAAAAAAAGCATTTGTGCACATTTCAGTAAACAGTTTTGAATTCAGCAACCTGGGCATTGCTGGTGTGGGCCAAACATGCCAAACAAACACTGCAGATGATGGTTCTCCAGTGCAGAGGAGCCATTCAGTTTATTACAAGAGAATCATATAATTGTTAAGGTTGGGTAAAGACCTCTAAGGTCCTCAAGACCAATCATGAACCCAGCACTGCCAGGTCCAACATTAAACAATGCTCCCAGGTGCTACATGCATGTGTTTTCTGAACATTTCCAGAAATTGTGATTTCACCACCTCCTTGGACAGTGTTTTCCATTGCTTGATCACCCTTTCAATGAAGAAATTTTTCCCAATATCCAATCTAACCCTTCCCTGGCAGAACTTGAGGCCAAAGATTTCTGCATGCAGTATGAAAGGGCAGTGTTAGGGAAAACAAAGAGGAGCTTCAGGTTTATAACCAGGTTTATAATCCGGGGATCCTATCCTATTTACCTCACCTCTGCCTGTTCACTTGAGGGTTTGGACCTGCTCAGAGTGAGGTACTGGCTACTGGGCCAGCCATGAGGGCAGCACAGGGCAAGTCAGGAGCAGGAACAGGTAGCAACCTGAAACACCAGCTGGTTTTGTTACAAGATACAGGCTCACTTTCATCCTGGGAGAAGATTCAATTCACCCTAACTCAAACCACACACACCTGGCAAGCTCCCAGCTGGTCTTCACCCGGATACCCCCAGCTCCCACACTATGCCTTACTAGGCAGTTTCGCTGCTGCAAAATATCTGATAAGCCTTCCTGATCTTCCCACATGCTCCCTCACAGCTTCTGGTCCAACAGGCAGCTGCTGATGAGCTCCATCTGCCCTCCATGGCTCCCTGCCTGCTCCAAGGAGGATCTCCAAGCAGCAGGTAGAGCCTGGAGTAGCTGGGGATGGGGAGAAATCCTTGCAGCATTTATTTTGTTATTCCTAGACCACCATGTCCTCTCCACAGATAACCCTCATGCTGCTCTCCAGCTCAATCTCCTCCATCTCATGCGCCTCTTCTCCAGTTTTGTTATGCCTGTGTATTTGAGAGGCTTGGGAAATTCAAACCTCTGACATTTGGGGTTTCTCAGAGGTGGGTGACTTGCAGCGTGCCCTACCAGGAGCAGGGCAGCACCATGAACTTCCCACTGCTCTCTCCAGCATCTCCCCCAGTGCCCACGCTGTTCACCACTCCTCACCCCAGACTCACTCCAACTCCAGGGAAAATTCCTGCTGAAGCCAACAGGAACATCACCCTAGCGAGGGCTACAGGGCTTGATTAATTATTTGTTAATTGCTGTGGAAGGCACTGGGGGGACAGATAACTATCCATAAGTGGGATGCAGGTTGCATTTTTTCCCCTAGTCTTCCACAGCTTTGTGAGACAGCCTGAATGCCCCGAATGTCAGCCTAGCCTCCAACAATGGGATTTGTGAGATCCCTTTGTTGTCTAAATTCCCTTAAGTGGAAATATGTTTTCTAACAGCACAGAAACTCTCCCCAAGGCTTCTGTTGTACCAGGTTAATCAACCATACATGACAGCAGAATTAGAGGTGCTAGTATTTTATGTTCTGCATCTAAAGTATGTTTCTTCGTGTGTACTTAACAGGCTTTAATTTTATAAAACATTGCGCAACAAGGCACCTTGGGGAAGAGCAATTAACTCAGATTATGTTTTCGTTTCAGTGAATACCAAATGAGAAACTCAAATACTGATTTATGTAGCCACAAAGTCAAATCATGCTCCTTAATACTGCCTGATTTTTCAATGTGGCCGTCTTTGGTCACAGACAACCCTTTTAGTCCTGACATGCAATTAAGAAGTTGCTTAAACTGAACTCTCCCTTAAAAATATATCAAGATATTTTATAATCACGATACACAGACAACCAGTCCTGTTTGAAGTTAATTATGAGACTCCTATCATCTTCAGCAAGAGCAGGAATAAACCTACTGAGGACATTCTGGTATAATTTTCCTGTTGATGACTATCACAGCCAGTTTATGTTAATTATGGATGGGGATAGGCACTGCTAAACAATTTGAAGGATGAAGGTACTAATTTAGGATCCAATCTAGCTCTCATTAAAGTCAATGGAAAGATTCCTATTGACTCCAATGGAAGCTGGTTCAAGCCCATAAAGACCGAATGAGCTCATGTGAACCTTCTCATCCAATTTCTCACTACAGAAAAGAAACGATGCATCAGCACCCTTGAACCACTATTCATGCAGAGGGCTTAATTTGGTCACCTTGAGTCACACACAGCAGCTCCTTAATGCACTGGCCATTCCCTTGGGAGCAAGAGGTCTGTGGACAGCATGCAGGGATTTGGGCTGAATCAGGATCCTTCTGTCTAAAGGATTTTTGATTGGAAATGCTCTACTGTGGGTTACATCAAGGGGTGAGAGGAAAAGGAAAAGGAAAAGGAAAAGGAAAAGGAAAAGGAAAAGGAAAAGGAAAAGGAAAAGGAAAAGGAAAAGGAAAAGGGAATTTCCATCATAAAACCCAGAAACAGCCTCAGTTGCCATTTTCACAGCTTCCAGGTGAGATGCAAGGGGCAAACCCCTGACATTATTTTCCCCTGGCCATCAGGTGCAATCTTCCCCAGCTCAGCTGTGGGAAACCAACCTGATCCCAGCAGCACAGCAGGAGGGGGTTCATGGACCCCACTTTTCTCTCATCTCCTCTCCAAGGCAGTCCAGCCTCCTCTGCTCTTGAGCACTGATTCCTCTGCTCCCTCATTGGCAGCTGCCTGCCTGGCATCCTGAACTGGGGAAGCCAAACGGAGGTTGAGGTCAGCAAAGCAGAAAACAGAGAATCCTGCCTCCCTGCCTGCAAGGTTTCTCAAGAGCCAGGCAACCAGCGAGCCAGAAACTTTCATCCAATTCTCCCAAATGGGATATATTAGAAAATTCCTTTCCATGCAAAAGACAATTTTTTTTCTTTTTCCTATGTTATAAATCCTATGAAGTAGGTTTTACTTTTTCTCGTCACATGATCCACAATACCAAGAATACCACCATCACCAAGAAAAATTTATTAATGAGGTATTTTATTTCCCTACAGTAGAAAAATAATTAATTCTTTCTGGCCGAATCAGTCGGAAATGTCATTCGGTGTAAATAAGGTTGTCATTACTGCTTGCTAAGAGATAGCATTTCTTTAGACACAAATATATTTAGCCTGTGAAAAGTTCATAAAAATTGAAATGTGATTCCATCAAACAGAAGTAGAGATATGTTTTCATAGCCTTTTCCAGGACACCTAATTCTTATGCATGTCCTTCTCTGACAGATATCTCTTTAATAACAACACCCTATTACCTATGTTCATTGCTCTAGGTTTGGTTTTTTTTTCCCTTTTGCCTACTCCACTCATTAATAAATGTCTTACTACTTTTAGTTTGAATGCCAGTGTCAGCACAGCCAGGGAAAAGAAGCTGGATTACCATCTGTCTGCTGCACTTACAGAGGAATCATTAATTAATATCCAGCTGCAAATTTCTACCTACTGATAATGTTCCAGTCACAAGGAAATAAGATTGAATTTATGAATCCAGCCTGAATATCTGAGAATAATCATAGTAAAACAAAATACCATTTTTGATACCAGGGAGTTCTGTTATATTCTTTGAAATATAAAACAATTGTTCTGTTTTAGGCTCTTTCAGGGCAGAGCTGATGGTTAAGCACAAAATGGAGAATTTTTTGGGCTTTCCCACTTCAGTCTTCCAGGTGCCAAAAAAGAAAAGAAGAAAAAAAAAAAGCTGCTATATCATGAGTACTTACTTCTCTGCGACAGGATATTAACTGTCAGCCAAGCAGCCCATCAGATAGCTTGGCTTGCCGTCTCTGGGCCAGGAATTAAGATTCCTATGGCCCTTAGTCAGCATTGCTACCAGGGAAGGCAGAGAGAGCCCTCCCCCTTGCCAAGAGAGTAGCAGTGCTGGTGAGCTCGTCCCTGACAGAAGTCACTCTTTGCATATCTTCCACCCATCAGTCTGGGAATTAAGAGATAAGGAGCATTTCCGTACATAAATAACCTCTGAGCTGTCTTTGAAAATAGAGCTCGGCGTTTTTCAGCTTACCACTGGAGATGGCATTCCTGCTTATGCAAGACTTGTTCATCACAGCCGTGACTCAACCTTGCAAGAAGAATGAAGGCCACCCCCGACCCCTGTGCTGCCAGGGTGACTGGATCCCCAGGGCAGAAACCTGCCCTGCTCCTCCCTCTCCCAGCAAAATGCAGAAAAGTCTGAATTTTCTGCCTTCCCCAGGGGGCTGGGGCTGCTCCCTAAGGAAGGGTAATTCCACCTGTGGGATCAGTTCCAGTTCTGCCCATGCTGGCTGAAAAAAATTTCCATTCTCATCTGACATGTCATAGTTCCCACCGTCCTCTGAGTTTTTTCTTCTTTCATCAGCTGGCTGCAGACCCCCTCTTCTGCTCCAGCCTGAAAAACACCTGCTGCCTAGACCAACCTCACTCCTGCATGGATGGTTTGACCAGCAGATCATAGGGGGCTGTCACCAAAGAGAGCAGGACAAAGAAATGACAGCCTGCTGTCCCCTTGCAGCTGCTTGCACCAGTGATGATCCCCCTGAGATGCTGGGGGAGCCCTGGGGTGCTCTGTGGAGGGAGGAAGGGATGGCTGGAGGAAGAAGAACAATGTCTGCTGCAGGTTTGAGTGTGCACTGATCACACTGTGGCAGCAAGATGCAGACCCATGCTGGAACTGTAAGGAGACTTTTTGGCACAAAGAGTGTCAAACCCCTTTTCCATAGCCCTCCCATAAAGCCTCTCTCTTTCCCCTGCTGCACATCCCAAGATTCCTTTTCTGGATGTAGAGAGGCCAAAACAAAGAAAGGATTCCAGCATATTTTGTTTCAGTTAGCATATCCTGCTGCATGTGGAAAAATGTTGTGTACTTAGAGCACCATTCCACCTCCTCCTTATCACAGCCCTGTGGCACTTGCACAGAGAACCAGCAAGAGAGACCAGAGAAAAGGACCTAATCTGCAATTCTGCAAACTGGCTGAGGACAATGGTCAGAGAGACACAGATATCTTATCTCTCTCTGATTTCCCCCTGGCTGTTTCCAGGATGTCACTCACAGAGTAGCTGTTACCCCCAAAATTGCTGGAGGTCATATTCTGATCTCTGTTGTTTCTCATCTACACGCAGCTCTGCTGGTTGGGAGGCAGATGGTCCCACATTGTGATGGAAGCAGCACACCAAATCCCCTCACACCCCTGACCAGGTCACACAGTCCTTCCCACTACTGTGTGCCCACAATTCCCTTCATATAAACCATTTTTTACTAAAATCTCAGGACAGATGCAATAATATCTCTTGCTTTTGTTTTCCCCTGCTCTGCACTCTGGGCAAATGGGGGCTCTTGAGTTGCATCACACTCTCCAGGCATTCCATCAACTCACAGTCTCCAAGGATTTTCCTCTCATTGCTGTGGCCTTCATTCCCTGAGACATACAGGTCTTGCCATGCCACCACAGGCCTTACTTTGTGTAAAGCAGGTGTGGAAAAATGAAATGCTTTCTTTGCTTTTTCTCAGCCCCTTCTAAAGCCTCACTGAGCTACTTCAGGGCATTGGTTTTCTGTCCTCTCCTCTTCCTAGTCCGTTCAGATTGGTCATTTGTGTCTAGAAAGACCAACATACATTATAGAACCATAGAAACTGCCCAAAACACCCACATTAATGGAAAACTAGAGCTGATCTTAGGGCAGTATGTTGGGCCAAAGACAGATAATTGACCTTAAACACTACAGAGGTCTTATAAAATATCCTCATATTCAAAGAAATCCCTAGAAAAATGGAAATATCAACCCTCCTGCACTCCTGTGCTACTCCCAAATAGAATTTTCACTCCTGATCTAAAGAGATCAAGAGAGATCTCTTTCCTCCCTGTCTCACCCTCACTCAGCCATGTTTTCCTATGACCCCTGTTGTTCTTTGGGGCAGAGGACAGCTAGAGGAGCCCTCTAACCCAGGTGCATGCCATTCAATTTCCATGTCCTAAGAGAGATGCCTCAGTGAGGAACAAGAGAGGGAGTTCCCACTGGAGGAGGGTTTAGAGCTTAGTTTTATTGACTTGACTCTTTCAATTCATGACAATGGAAGGATCAGAAGATAAACTACCACCTCAGAAGACATCTTGGTTTCATGGCTGAAGGCACTCCAAGACCATGACGAATGATGATGAATTTCTGTTCCCATTTTTGATTTTGGTGAGCAAGGGAAATTTGCAGTTCTATTCCAAACAAAAAATTATATAAATAATCATTATCAATAAAAGAGGCAAAATTCAGGGTGTAAAATGCAGAAGCATTTGTTATCTGAATTTAGACTCTACTTCTAGTACTTCAAGGTAGAATCAACACTCCTCTACCTCTTCCCACCCACTTCTCTGAAATCCCATAACTTAGTGAGTACTTCCAGCACAAACTGAGGTAAATTTTGGGGCAGTATTGTTAAAAAAAAACAAAAAAAATTTGCTCTCAAAGTGCTCCAGTAAGGCATTCACTTTCTTTCATGCAACACTCCTTGTCACAGATTTTGTTCTCCACAGTTTCCACCCCACAGAACCCAGCATTCCCAGCATAGCTGAGGAACTGGACTTGGCCATGAAGGCAAAGCTATAACTATACCTATGGTGTGTTCCCAGCTAAGAACAGAAACAACATTTAGGCTTTAAAGCAATCTTGTCAGAGAGGCAGATCAAATAATGATGGCTAACACAGCAACATCTCTACCCACAAGAGACACAACACACAGCGAGTGTTTGTGAAAAGATTTCCCACTGACTCCCAGAGATATGCATCATCACAGCCAGAGCATGGGTGGGGTGAGAAGGACAAGCCACATGAGGGTAAATATGTCCAAATGTGCTATCTATCTCTTACTACCACCAACAGCCAGGATAAAAGAGCTGGAATCCTGAAGTAAGGAGGAGGAGGAGGAGGCTGAAAAACCCTGGTGAGAAGGATAAAGAATTAGGGAGACAGCCAAGATGACTGATAGATGCTTTTCATTGTTGTTCTGGACATTTTTGGCTGTAAGTCTCCAACCTGCACTAAGGCTTTCTATTCTTTCACGGTCCCTGAAGGATTTTGATAGGAGGGCTTTCCCTGAGTTTTCTGTCCTTCAGATCACACCAAGAGCACAAGTGGGTACACACACATCTCCATCACAACCCAGTATGGAAAGAATAAACATCTCAAAACCACAGGCAGAGTGGGAAAGATACCAGAGGTCAATCAGCCAGGGAAACACATTGCAATGGAAAGATTAACTCAAGTTGCATGACACAGTGAAGGACCTTCATAACTTCCCCAAAATAATTTCATCACCTTCAACTGCAAAATATTAATAGCAGCACCATTTGTTTTCCCACCAATGTGCACAGTCTCAGTTTTCTTGGGTCATTTCTCTCTACAGCCACCAATAAAAAGGCTCTGGAGCAGGCCTTCATCAGCAAATGAGCACCTCAGGACAGTATCTCACTGTGGATTTCCTCAAAAGGTCTGGTTTAGCTCTGGTCCTAATGAATCACTGGGAATCACTGCCAGTAAATTTGAGAGTGGAGGTCAGTACACACTGAGCACTTTGGAAAATCCCAGCCCAAAACACTCTCAGGGGTAAGGGATGGGCTGAGAGCAGATCACGTGGCTCCTTCTGAAGAGTCATCTTCAGCCATGACATTGGGAGATATCTCTTAATGCTCTGCTTTAGGAAGTCAGGTAATTTGTCATATTTTTTTCACATGTGAACATCAGCTGCACCCACATGCCATGATCATATTCACTGCATGGTGTTGAGAGACATCTAAACAAAAATCTGAGGTTTCTGCTGTAGATTATGATTGAAAAAGTTTTGACAGCTTTTATGCTGACAAATATGGCATTCCACATCCAAAGTCTTGAAAGTTCTCGGAGCCAAGAAATCTCCATGGAGAAGAAAAGTAAGGACTTTTTGTTATTTTTATCCATTTCTAAAGAGGGATGCAGGATCCTAAATTTAGGTCCCCACTTGAAAACAAAATTCCTGATTCAAGTGGTTCCACAAACACATTCGCATAAGAAGCCCGGGGGGAAAAAAAAGTAATGCAGACCCACACTGGAATCAGGAGATGGCCATTCCACGCCTTTGTTTTGCAATCTTTACTTGTGGCTAAAAGCAAAGCCAATTAAAGTAAACAGGAATCTGGAATCTGTTGTTGACACCAAGGCCTTGGAACAAGAATTTCAGCCAGAACTTTATAATGAATCAACATCTCAAGGCCTGTTTCAGTGGAAGTTAAAAAAATAAAAATAAAAAATACCTTTAAAAAATTAAAGGAGGAAAAATAAGGATTACAAAAAGAGAGAGATTCTTAACTTGCGTGGCCAACCAGATTCAATAAAGCAATCATGAAAATGTGGTGGCTCAAATCAATCCCAGAAAAAAATTCTGGAAACAAAGCATCTCCATCTCTATCTGGACTGGATTGTCACAAGCTCTTCCCATAATCAAACTTACAGTGGAGACTTCCAGTATGAGCTGGAGTTCTCCATTTGAATTTACTTCTACTTCTGAACTGATCAAAGATTAGGGCATTTTCAGATCAACTCTAACAAGTAATTTGTTTTCAGCATCCAAGCCCCCTCTATTCTTTAATCTGTCGCTGCTAACTTTAATCTAGTTAAAAACAAAGTTACTATGCCTATATGGCTTTTTTTGTCTGAATTAACTAACTCAAGTAAGTCAATACAAGAGCAAGAAGAACTTCATGTAATCCTACCTCTGCTTTATCAAAGTATTTACATATGCTCCTCTCTTTAAGCTCAACTATGAGTGTATTTATGTGCTTTCAGGAACTGAGACATACGGTTTTAATGACATGAAATCAGAGACTTCTTCCTATCTGAAACAGCACCTCTACCTTCCCCTGAGCATTAGAGTTTAAACAGTAAATGACTTTGATCTCAGCTACCCTTTATTTTGGTTGTGGAGTTGCAAAATGAAAACCCACATGACAAGGCTATGCCAAACAAATTAACACACTGCTCTGCCCGTCTCTGCCAAACCCCCAGCCTGTGAATATGAGGCAGAGATTTAGTCTAAGTTCTACTGAAAGTTAAAATACGTTAAATGGAGCAGAATATCACACAACTAGGCCTAGTGAGACTTTTTTCAGTGTTTTGGTCCTTTACAAGGACATGCAGGGAGAAGAGGATGTGGGAGGTATCTGAGAGTGCTTTCCAAAAGAATTGGTGGAAAAGATCTGATGTTCTTTTCACATTCGGTACTACCCAAAATAAAATACAGCACAGTCTCATGTTCAGAAGAAGTAACAAAATCAACTATGAAGGTAAAACTCATAGAAATCAAGTGTGAAATTGTGTTGAGAAGATAACCCTCTGACTTTTTTTTTTATTAAAGTTCCATTCACTATATCAAACTGGAGCAAGACATGCTCCACTCCTGATGTCCAAGCCTGATGCACAACCTGGCATTTCAATATAAGTTTTGCTAAGTATGTCGGGCCTCTGGTAGATATTAACTGTCCTGCACACAAGCTGGAAGGTGGATTGGAGGTTGGTCTTCAGCACAGTGTGCTCCATGGCACCAGCAATTTTCTGTTGACTGCGTACAATGAAAAGAACTGCCTCAACCACATCCATGGCCTCCTCTTATTCCCATCATCTCCCTCTGACTGACAAAGGATGTCATGTTGACATAATGCTGAAAAAAAATTGAGGCTTTAGGGTTTTTTATTTGGGTTTTTTGTTTGTTTGTTTCCCTTTTTTTTGGCCAACTGAGTTTATGGCCAGATCAGTTCCCTGATCTATATCACCATGCAGATCCATGAACATTACTGTAAGCACAAAGGGAATGAGTGGCTCTAGGGAAAAGGGAACTCAAAGGACCCTTCCAGTAACTCTTTCCAGGAGATTTTTCAAGAGCTATGCCAGATTAAAGCAATGACTTAATCACAGCATTAAACAGTCAGCTTTTACTCAGGCAAATTTTCCATTATCAAAGGACCATTTATGTTAGTGGGAAAAATCCCTATTCTCAAAGGACTCTGGAAGTGCAGTGACAAGAGAAGTGCAAGTATTTTTAAGAGTCATCCCAGAATTTGATTTGTACTGAAAAATATGATAAATTTCATCTTGATTTAGGTTTAAAGCCCCAGAGTTTTCACCTGTGTTTTATGCACCATTCTTAGAGCAAGAAACGTACCTTTCCCCAAAGGTTTTCCCAGGGCTGCTATGTACTTGGACCTCCTGGAGAATTGAATCAGACCCAGAAAAATCTGTCACATGCCACTGATTGTCTGAGCTTCACTCTCCAAAAGGCAACCAGCCCGTCAAACAAGAGGCCAACAGAAATGGGAAAGTGGCTTTTCCTTACACTCCCAACGAAGGGTTTTGTGCCATCCCTGACAAGCTGTGTGTGTGTAATCCCAGGGCAAGCATGTGTCATGGGACAAGAGGCTGTTTATGCCCCAGGACCATACGCGCTGAGCTCAACCGAGGGGAAACTTCCCCACAACACAGGCAGCTTTTTTGTGGAAACAACAAAACAAAAGGGAGTGCTGGGACCGGCTGCCCCCTCAATTGGAGGAGTGGAGGGTGTTGTTTCCAGCAATCCACCTGCGTGTTCATATCTGTCTCATTTGCATGCGTTTGTTTAAGCTTTTTAATTAGCAGAAGGCCAGATCCTGATTACATACACAGGCGGGTACTACTCAATTGATCCCGACGCTGGCCCATCTTGCTGACCTTACAAACCATCTACCAACACCTTTCATTCAGCCCAGAGACAGAAGACACGTATCAGGCACATCAGAGAGTGAAGGGAGGGAGAGCAGCAGGAGTGGTTCGCCGAGGAGATAACAACAGCTCTTCTCCTTCTCTCTGCACCACTGTGGGATGGGATGGGGCTGGGCATGACCTGGCAAGTCCTGCTGATTTGCTTCATCCCACAGATTACCCAGCAGCCCGGCATCGGTGCAGTCCCACTGCCGATCACATGATATCACCCAGCATAAATGCACTCAAATTGCTCAAGAGCCATATGCAGCCCAAGAGCCCCCATGGGTATAAAGTATCTGGCTTTCCCATGCTGCAAGATCAGAATCAGGCGCAGTATTGGGTTAGGGAGCGGCAATAGTTGTTCCATAATTAACTCTGAAACCGGGTTCTCATTAGACCTTGCTTTTCATAAATACCCTTCCCTCCACACATGCCTAATTTCCTACTACTCATCAGGGAGGTTAATAGGGACTGAAGTCAGTCGTAAAACTCCCATGGGCTCCACTAAGGTAGATTCACACCCACACAAGAAAGTGCAGTGAACTGGGTGCATCTCTTTAACTATCTTTTTTTTCCTAGATATATGCACAGCACCTTGCTGTGTGAAGAGCAAGCCAGGCTGCTGCTGCCAATGAATGCTAAATACGTGTCACAGTGACACTCTGAAAGGGCAGGATATTATATCACCCTCCACATTGTGCAGAGTGTTTGCTCAGTGTCAGCTCTATTCAAAACTACTGTCACATCTCTCTTGGATTTTTTTTTAATTGTCGCTCAGTGTTGTTGTTCCTGGGGCATATGCATGCTCCCTCATTTATTCATGGTGTCCTGTATCTGCAAAACAATAAATGTGGGCAGGTGTCTTGTCCCATACAGAGAAGACCTTTTCTTATGTGTCAGGATCAGGCTCATCTTATCTTGCTCTGAAATGGGAGTTTTGCCAAAGCAAAGAGACCGAGAAGGACAGATGCAGCTAAAGTGGAGGTGAGAAAATGGGGGGAATGGGGGTAGGATGCAGAGTGGAACTCCTCTCCAGAGGGATAACTCCAGCTCCAGCTCCTTTTAGGGTGTGGGATTCATATCACTGTTGAAGAAAGGATGGGCACTTCATTTGTCACCCTGAGCACCTGAACTGGGTGGATCTTAGCCCCTTGTTACAATAGGATGCTCTTCTCCATGAGGTGCCTGTTCCTCCCATCTGCCTGGGCAAGGTCCTACAACCCATCTGGTTTACCCCAGGTGTCTGAAATCAACCTGCTCAACATTAGGCAAGCTGCATCCCACCCCTGGTGCCTGCCCAGTGCTACCCACAGGCAGGGAGGAGCAGGAGTCAAGGAGATCACAGTTATGGTCCCAGTGCCTGTCTCCCCCCATCCCAGCCAGCAAACACACCCTGCTCACCAAGGGGTGATTATATTTTTGAGCCTCCTGAAAATTAATTAACCCTCCACAAACTGAGCAAGTTTTACCTGAGAGATGGCTTCTTAGCTGATTTCCAGCCTAAGAATTGGTGAAGAGGGTCAACAAGGAGCTTGAGAGCTTGGCACAAAGCAGGAATGTCCTAATGAATGGAAAGGGATATCCAAGGCTACCTTTTCAAGTCCTTTGGTCACTCATCTCATAGTCCGAGAAGAGAAAAGGATTTTGCCTCACTGCAGTCACCTATGATGTCTCTACACTCACTAGTTTTTGGGCCTTCCAGATGATTCCATCTTTCATTTTCCCATCTTGTGAGGAGCCTTTCTCCTGCTCCATCTCCACCGTTCTCCACTTTAGCCCCACTCTTCCCCAGCTGCCTCCTGCCCGTTGGCCAGAAAACCAACCACAAAAATGTGAGGAAAATTTCTTTGCTTAGGTAGTGATGAGCAGCACAGCCAAGTGATTACCTGGCTGTGAAGGGTAGAAGTGCAATTGGAGAGAGGTTTTCCCATTCCTCCTGCCAAAAGAGCAAACTTCAAGAGCAAGCTCAGAGAAATTAAGTCCTCCGTCCAGTTTCAGCAGATGTCAGCAACTGGGGAAGGCATTGCCCCAACTGGGGATATGACAGAGGTGGAAGAGCCCTTTTGGCCAGCAGTCCAATGTGTAGAGAGAGGATGATCTTCCCAAAACAATGTACTCAGCAAGGACAGAGAGGAAGGAAAACCAGAGGTGAAATGACATGCCCCAGGCCATACGGAGAGCAAGTGGCAGAGCCCAGCAAAGTGCCAGGAGCTGCTGTACAGTCACTTCAAGTCTCCCTGACACCCTCCAGGAAGTCAATTGAGGAATCCCCAGGAGTGCTGTCCCTGCAGACCTCACAGTCTTGACCCAAAGGCCCCAGGCCCAGCATCTCACTGTGGGATGCTGCAGCAGCCATGAGCAGGTGTGTTTGTTTTGGGCACAGTGAAGTTTCTGTCTCAGAGGACATCTCCAAATTATTTGGTCAAGCAAGGATGGCAGAACTCTTTGCACTTACAAGGAAATAACTGTGGCATTTAACTTCTGATGAGAGCCATTGTTTGGCAAGAAGAGATTCCCCTTTTTGGTTGAGCCAGACCTAAGGGGGTTCATTAACTGTGCTCCACAGGTCAGCCCAGGATCAGCTTTTTGGAGAACTGCTGGACTTGGGAATGGGTCCCAGCATGTATGTGAGGATTCCTTTGGACCAGGAATCTCCAGCTGGGGAGTAGACCCATGGTCAGCTGCCTGCCAGCCCCTGCCAGCTCTCACCTGCCTTGGCAGCAAAGCCTGCCATGAAATGCCACAATTTCCAGCCAGTATCACACCCAAAAGGCCATCAGAACTAGCCAGGGCAAGTTCAAACAGCCCTAAGCCATGTTTGATGGCGTGTTTGCCGAGTCCCTCCACAGTGCAGAGGCACCAGAAGGCAGAGGGGTGGTTTAAAGCAGTAGTGGCTAACTCCATACTGTGGCACAAGGATGTGTGCACACGTGTGTTTGTGAGTGAATGTATCAATGTGAAATATGGCTGATATATGTGAATGAGTTCGGAGCCAACATTACAGCTTCAGGGGAGCCAATCCAACATTGTTACTCATCTAATTCCAAAGAGCAGTTATTCCTTTTAGTCTAAGTTTTATTTTTATTTCAAATGTGATGTGGTTACAAACTCATTCCCTTGTATAATTTTGCTTTCCAAGTTAATTACAAGATGTTCTAATTAATTATATTTAATGATTAACGTACAAACTCACAAGGAATGAACATAGCTTAGAGAACATTTGCTCTCAAAAGATATGTCTAGACTAGTTTGGTTTATCAGGAAAAGGTTGAAAAAATTAAAATGAGAGAGAGCCAGGGAGAGAGAGAGAGAGAGAGAGAGAGCAAGCAAAAATACACTGTGGAACAAAAAATAACAATTAAAAAAAATCAAATTATGTCCAAACAAGAGCATATTTTTCTTTGGAGTTCAAACACCACCTTTAACCATCTCCCCACCCAGGATCTGATTACTTTTAATGGGACTCTGCTTGTGATTTAAGTTGTTGTTCATTTGTACAGTAATTAAGTTGAGTTGAGTTGGTGTCTATTACATCATGGTTTATATTATGAATTCACACTGCAATTATGTGCGTGTGTGCAAGGGTAAGTGAGCAGAAAAAGGACCTTCTAGTTAAGATCACAACTGATAACTCCATCAGGCTGGGCTTAGCTAAGCTCTGCTAATCTCTTCTTCTTCAGCCTTAACCATGTCACCTCCAGACACCCAAATGACACAACAGGAGTGGGGACTTTGCCTCCAGATGTCCTAGTAACACATGCACCAGAGAGAAATGCCCGTGAGGAAGCAGGATCCTGAGAAGAGGCTGTGAGGCTGATCCTTCACCCCTTGGGCCAGATGACTGCTGACACCTGGGCACTCATCACTGAGCAGCCATGTGTCTAAGCCCAGCAGGACCACGGTTTTAAACAGGGTCTCCATTGCCCCAGCAATCAGGGATTGTAACATGATGTATCCACCCAATGATCAAGAATACATACACATATCTATTACCCACACCTCTGTTTGTAATACACACATCACATGCATGTGATGTGTTTGTAATACACACATCACATAACAGATACCTAGTTTCTAATGCAAGAAACATAAATTTTATATAGGCAGGAATCTGAGCGGATTAAGTCAAAATAAGTTCCAAAATCAGACTTTAAAAGCTGCTTTTTTTTCCCCTTCTCTAGTACTTTGTCTTACCATTACCAGTGGGCTGAGAAACTCCTCTAAAGGTTAGTGTCAAGATGATTGCAGCAAAGATTTTTGAGCACAGACCCCCAGTTTGAAGCACGTGGGTGCTCTGTGGGGCTCAGTGATGTCACATTGCTTGGTGAGCTGGCTGGGGACAAGGACACCCCTCCATGAGGTGCTGCACAAACACAGGCTCCATTGTTCACCCAGGAAGTTGAGTGCTCATGGCAAGGGATACCAATATACCAACTTTCATTTCATGCTGTGAGAATGGGCCAGTGTCATCTCCCCAGATTTATTCTCACCAACACCACTGAAGTCTTATTACGACCTTCCACCCAATATTGCACTGGAGCAGATTGGAGGGAGTGAAAAATCTTGTTTCACCAAGTTATGACAGAGGCATCAAACACTCCTGACAAGAGCCTGAAGGAAAACACCAGAACACCTTGTTCCATGTGAAAAATTCACTTCAATTCTAGTATTAAATAACCCTGACTTGCTACCCTAGTTGTCTACTTTCATGACTTTCATACTGTTTTATCTGGGAAGTGGCCATGAACGGATTATGATTGTACGAGAAAACAGCAGCAGCAGAAAAGGGCAGTAAGAAATCTGGTCCCTTTTAGGATTTCTAGAAATGAAGCTGTGCACAGCAGGTCTGTAGGAAGGAACCGGTTAATATTTGGAAAAACTAATCACCACTGTTATCCTTTATTTTTTTCCAGCGCTATGATCCCATCCATGCTCCCAAGTCCCTATTCAGCATCTCAGGCTACATTCTTGGAAGCATTTAACTTCATCTATTCTAGTAAATAAGACATGCATGGGGCTGTTCTCTGGCCCAGAGGCCAATTGGCACAGACCTGTTTGCGTCCGTGCTGATAAGCGCCTCTCCTTCCAAATCTGGGGGGCTGCATCTGAACCGCCTGTGGTGATGCTCCTTGGCCCAGGCTGTCCCTGGACCATGCCCAGGCATTGTCTGAGAGAGTGCTAGTTGGAACAGGACAAAACCATCACCAGGGACCATGCTAAAGGTTGGATAGTTTGGGAGATCATGTGCCAGTACCTGGGCTTGAGCCCTGGCCCTGTTTAGTTTATCAACACAGCCGTAGCTTTAGGTGTTTAAGTGTAATTATACAGGGACCTGATTGCCATGGATCTCTCTGTAGAATTCACCTAAAAACAGGTTTCATAGCAGTCTGTCTGCACGTGGTCAGGATCCTGCCTAAATTAGCCAATAGAGAATGCCAAGGGGAAAAGATAAAAAATGAAATGTTTTAAATCCTATCGTCCTGTAGGGTACAGGTACCATATTCTGGGCAGCAAGGGGGCATCTCCCTTCCCAGATAATTCACAGCCCTGAACCCTCTCCTGGAGTTAAACAAAAATTTTTCTCTGAGAAACCCAAGGAAGGGACATTCACTTTCCTCTTCCCCACCTCTTTATTCCTCTTCTGAAGAACTTGACAATAGATAAGTACTGGGTGAGCTCACTGCTTCTTCTGAAAGGATTTGAACTTTCTTTCCAGGACATTACATGAAAAAGAAGTGGAAGAAGAGAGTTCTGGGAAGCTGAAGGAAGAGGAAATAGAGGCACTAGCCAGGAGGGGTTGTTATTGACATGTAAGATTTTATTATTAATTAATTAGGAGCAGGAGGGAGAAAAAATAAAAATAAATAAAGATTGGAAGAGAATCTAAAATACTGTAGTAAAAAAAAAACAACTTTGTTTTACTGCTAATCCCACTGAAGTCTCTAGCCTGGTGTTGTCTCAGCAGAACATATTCTGTGAGCAACTTGGGAAGTAATTTGAGCGTCTCTGAAGTCTTTCATTGGCTCATCCAGTATTAAATCATCTGGCAACGAAGAAAAGTGTTTAAAGTTAACTTCCATACAGAACAAATTCCTCTGGAAAACTCTTGTCATTCAGCCCAGTTTACCCAAAGTCTGGTGGCATTGATTAGACTGGGGCTGGTTTTGAATTTTTTTATGTGTTTTCATTTTTTCAATTTAAAAAAAAATGAAATTTAAAAAAGAGTGCTGCAAACTCCTATGGACTTAGCCACTTAGTGGGAAACTTAGAAGACAAATCTGAGAAGACAAGTCTGAGTTGGGGAAGAGAAAGCTTCTGACATGTTTGTCTGTCATCCCTGGACAAAGAGACTGTTATTGCACCTTCCCTGGGACACTGGGGATTAAAAGCCTTGTGCAGGTGACTCTGTAGACCCAGGGAAGCCAGGACCATTCCTTCTTGCTACTGCCTGCTAACCAAGGGCTTTGCAACTCAGATTCAGGGATAAAAGCAGCCTGGTGCCCCCACTTAGCAGTGGTCTAGCAGCTCCAATTCCACATATGGGGATTTTGCATCCACGCTGGTCTTTTCTTCTCTACTTTTTTAATTTTTAAATGCCAGGGACGCAGTGAAGCCTTTGATATTCCCAGGAGTCCTGCTTCAGTGTCTTTATCTGCACACACCCACCAGCGCCCAGCCAACCCAAGGAGCTCCTCGTCTGCAGGCAGCGTGGTGTGTCCTCCCAAAGGGCCAGCTCTGCATCTCCACACATCCACCTGGTCCCAGCTGGTCCCCTAGGTGTCTTGACACTTACCATTTGCTCCCAGCTGCCTCAATCTGCTTTAACCCAGGTCTCCTCAGCTTTTTTCCCTTGTTTCCAACCCAATTCCCCATTCTCACTAGCTGCGCTGACAGTCCTGCTCACCTCTTCCTACCCGCAGGCTTGGGAAGCTGAAACACCCCGTCAAGTAACACACCTAGTTAACTGTGTAATGCTGTACCTATGGGGCAATTCCATCCCAGCACCTGCAGGGATCCTGATTACACCTTAAAACATGATATTTCAATTTCATTATCTGATCGGGCATTAGCAACGAGCACCACTAATGAGTATATTAGTCAGTTCCTTTATTAAACTAGCGGCAGCATTTGATGCAATGACCTCCTGATGTAGCTCTTTGATGCCATGTGATTTGATTTTTATTTCTTCTTTTTTTTTTCTTTTAATTGAGAAAGATACAGCAAAGCAAATAGAAAAACTGTGAGGAGCAGAATTAGCACATTGGCAATGCAGGCAAATACATGTTCAGCAAGGAGAATAAATTTTATTGTAACTGCAGAAGAGACAAGTGGCGAGCTCCAGCTAGCTAACATTTGAATATAACCATTCATTACTCCTGCCATCATTATTATGAATTTGTTGTTGTTATTCTATTACACAGCCAGTCCTGAGGACTGGTTTTGCCATCTGTAACCTGGCGATCTTTCACCCTTAGCAATTGTTTTTTGGCCGTGTTACCACAGGGCTCATTGTGCAAGAGGCTGCACAAGCCCTGAACAAAGAGGGGATACCAGCCCCAGGGCATTTCCAGTGTAAGTGACAGATGAGTGACAACAGGCAGATACTGATGGACAGAGGAGCATGAGGAAACAGGGTCACACATGTAGGTGAATCCAGGGTGAAGTTTTGGAGCAAGCTTCAGGCTCAGCCAGCTACCAACTCCACCAGTGAAACATTGCATTCAGGCACTTGAATTCCTATGTCCTGGCAAAGCTCCAACCTGGGGAATAGTACAGAACATCCTACCAAAACTGCCATTATTGTTTTCACTAGAGCAATCATCACACCTTTCCTTCCAAGAAACTCTGATACCGCAGTCACAGCCCTGGATGACTCCTGCAACCCTTCCCAAACATGACTGCATTTTCACAGATTTCATCTCAGGTCCAGTTCTAACCTGATATTTAATCATGAGAGTGTTCAGGCTCCTTTGGATAATTACTGGAGGTATTAAGCCATCCCAAACTGAAGCATCAGGTGCTTTGCACCCAGGTAAATGGCTCGCATGGGCTTACATAAGAAGCATTTGCACTGGCCATAGATCATTTGTGGCCCTGTTCTGGCACGTTGTCACGTGGAACACCATCATACCATCCACCTGGCTTTGGGACTTTGAGGCCAGCTCACTCAGGCTGCTGGAAGTAATATGGGAAGTACACAGGAGATTTAACAGAATTATTTCTGCAGTCATTTTTTCTTCAGGAATCCAAGAAGCAAAAGACTAACTGAGGACATGAGGACAGAAAAAAATATCTCTATTGGTATGATAAGTGTTGGAAGACCCAACCTGCCTACTTCTGCATTATCTTGTATCCAACAAGGTTAAAATATTACTGCCTCTGTGGCAAGTATGTAGTCTAAACCTAATAGTCATGTGCCACCAAGCTGTTGTCTTCTTCTCCACCAAGACTAAACTTGCTCCCTGCTGCCGTGGACGATGAGCCTGCACTGGCTCTACTTATAGCAACCAGAGGTGGGTTTCTGCTGGGTCCAGAGGGCTGATTCAGATTTCTCTTCAAGGGAGAGAGGATCTGACATCAAGGTTCAGGATCAAAATTCTGTCCAGAAATAATGCCAAATCCTCAACAACTCAACCAATACTTCCATGACTTCCCTTAACCAGTGGGCCCTTAACCCTTAACCAGGTGAGCCCTTCACCACCCATCTTCACAGTAGCTGGCAACTGTGCATTTTTGGAGGATACCTACAGAAGACCAAATAGGAGCTGGGGACCCCCCTCCTCCCAGTATACTGGAGTAGCTCAGCCAAACTGGGCCCTGTTGTGTCTTTTTAGGCAGATCCTCTGCTGCAGATCCTGCAGCTGAGCCATGTGTCCACACATCCCTGGCAGGGATCCCAGCATACCTGGGTCTGTAATGGGCCTGCCTCCCTCTGACTGCCCAGTTAACATCCTCCTGCTGCCTCCTTAATTATAATCCCTTTATTTTATCTAACCCCAATTGTAGCAGTTGGTGAGTCACCAGGCTCCATAACAAGACGATCAGGACACATTTCATATTACACTGCAGTTTTCATTCCAGGGCGTGGGCTGAAGGCGTTGTTTATTTATTTTAATTTGGTTCGGTTTGGGGTTTTCTCACAGGTGATGGAGTACAGAGATTTAAGCAGGGGGTAGAAGGGTGGAAGGGGTAAAAAACAAAAACAACCTCAATCCATCTGGATCAATTAAATCTTGTTGAAAAGTTTTCAACCTCAGGGTTGCCTGAGGTAGGTCTAATAGTCACACTCTTTGGCATTTAATGAAAATGCTAATGATTTCTCTTTTGGAATATATTTTCACTTCTAGTTTGAACAAGATGCATCTCTCCTCCAATCAATTCCACAAGCTCTTAATTTTTTTCCTCCCCATTTATGCGCGTGCCCCTTCAGGGCAAATTAAGAAATTATTGCCTCTGTCCAAAAAGTAGCTGAAATGTGCAGCCTTGTGCTTCACGTCACAGGGGTGGGGAGGAAAAAAATCTGTACATGGGAGCAACAATACCGTTTGTGTCTGACTTGTGTAGGAAAAATATGGTGTCAAACCTTTCTCATCCTGGTTCTCCAGGGAAAGCTGCAAGCACAGGTCTCAGCCAGTGAAAATCACCATTGATCCAATAGAGTTGCATCTGGATTGAAGACCTCACCTAAAACTTTTAATTTTCTTGTTAGTAGTTCATTGTAGTGAGAATAAGAGTGAGCAAATAAAGAGAGGGCTGTTTAAATATAGGATGAGACTTTTCTCCTCCAGTTTCTAAGGGATCAGAATGGAGATGAGTGCTTCAGGTCATCCATAGGCTCTGGAGACAGACAGGTTCACCCCCATCCCAAAGTAGACACTGAAATTTTTAATGGCTGAAATATGATGGCTGGAACTAAGGCATCGAGTGGAAGAATTGCCACAAGTCAAACCCACTTAGAATTTGCAAAGGAAATTCAAACAAATCACAAGTTTCCAGTAAAGGGTGGGAATGCTGAACACAGGCTTAGAGGCATAAAAGCTAATGGAAAAGAGGGATGGGAGTATGAAGAATTTTCTTAAAATTGCCATTGGCTCAAGGGAAAACTAAGCAATCTCCCTGCAGAGGTCTGAGAAAAGGCACAAAGAATCATTAGTTTTGCCTAAACTAGCATATTAAACAAGGCCAGGGCATGTGATTGCCCTACTCTTAGCTCTGTCCCTAGCAAGTTTTGTCCTGTGGCACCTGACATGCTGAGGCGTGGTTGAGAAGACATCATGTGCATTATTCCCAGTACAGAGTACCCATGGGACAACTTTTTTTTGGTGGGAAGTCGGATTTTAAAGTGTGAGTGTACTGTCTCAAGCCATGCCCTGCCATGATTTTTGGGATCAGTGAATGAACCCTGGACCATTTTATTTACTTGTCTGAATATAGGCACAAAATCTGACTCTGAATAACTTTAAAAGGCCTACAAAGTCCTAAGTTGAAAGAGTTAAACAGGAAAATGTAGGCTGGCATCAGCAATAAGTCTGATTATGGAACACATTCAGCAATAAAGAATAATTAAAGGCATGGATGCAAATGAAAATTGTAATAAAACACGTGTTTTAGAAAAGATAGATCACTCTCAACTGATCTAATAATTTGCTTTGATAGATCACTGCTTTTCTAATGAAGAAAATGTAGCAGGTCTACTCTCTCTGGACTTCAGTAAAGCATTTGATATGGTACCTCATGAGAAATTATTAAGTGGTAGAATATAGAGATCAGGAGAGGAATTTTATGATGGAAAAGGGAGTCACTACATCAGAAATTACAACTGGTGGTGTTGAGAGGGGAAGTACTGAGCTGGAAGGAAGTTATGATTGCAGTTCTTCAGAAATCAGTTTGGGGACTGAATTTATTTCTGAAAAGTGGGATGCATGGATCATAGAATCATTCCCCTTGGAAGGGATCTTTTAGATCACTGATCACCAACCATTAACCCAGCACTGCCAAGGCCACCACTAAATCATATCCCTGCATGCTACATCTACATATCTTTTAAATTCCTCCAGGAATGGTGATTACACTGCTTGTCTGGGCAAACTATTCAATTGCTGAAGACACTGGTGAAGATATTTTTCCGCACATTCAATCTAAGTCTTCACTTTTCTCTTGTCCTGTCACTTGTTATTTAGGAGAAAAATCAACCCCCACCTCACTACAGGCTCCTTCCAGGCAGTTGTAGAAGGCAATAAGGGACTCCCTAATTCTCCTTTTTTCCAGACCAAACAACCCCAGTTCCCTCAGCTCCTCCTTATGTGACTTACTCTCTAGACCCTTCACCAGCTTCTTTTTTCTTCTCTGACAAGCTCCAGCACCTAATGTCTTTCATTATAGACTTATAGAGTAGTTTATCTTGGAAGAGACCTTTAAAGTTCATCTGATCCAGGAGCCCAAAACCGAACACAGGACTTGAGGTGTGTCCTCACCAGTGTGGAGTTCAGGGGGACAATCACTGCCCTGGTCCTGCTGGCCACACTATTTTTGATCCAAGCCAGGATGTCATTGGCTTTCTTGGCCATCTGGGCACAGCTGGCTCATCCAGCTGTCAGCCAGCATCTCCAGGTCCTGTTCAGATACTTTTCCCCAAGCCTGTAGGACTGCATGGGTTGTTGTGACCCAAGGGCAGGAGCCACCACTTTGCCTGGTTGAACCTCATCCAATTGTCCTCAGCCATGGATCCAGCCTGTCCAGATCCCTCTGCAGAGCCTTCCCACCTTCCAGATGATCAACACTCCCACCCAACTTAGTGTCATCTGTGAACTTACTGAGGATGCACTCATCCCCTCAGTGTTAAACAGAATTGGACCAAGCATTGAAAGAGAGAGAGTGACATGGCTACCAAAAATGTGCCTCATAAAGTATTTCCCATAAGGAGAGGGGAATTTCTGTCTTGATCTGCACAAAACACAGGGAGGACAACCTCCAAAGCAACAAAACAGATCCTAGTTACCTGTATTTAAGAGAGATGATCTCACAAAGCTACAGTGCTGAAATGTGTCAGGAAATGGTGAACCCATGACACAGAAAAGGTAGATACATCTTGACTTGTTTAGCTGAACAAAGCAAGGACTGGGACAACAGTGCTGATTTATATGTAAATACATCAGGAGAGCAAATAGGGAAGAAAAAAGATCTCTTTAAACTAAAAGACTGCATGAGCACAACAAATGGCATAAACTGAAACTAAACTAACACAGGCTAGTGGAAGAAAGACTAGGGTGAAAGACCTGAACAACTTCCAGTTAGTGCAATGAGAGCAAAGACACACCAAGAAACTTCCATTTTCAGCTCATGGAAGAGTTTAAAAGAGAGAAGAGATACGATTTGGAGAATCAAGAGATGCCCTCCAGTTTTACTCATCTGTATGTGAGAAGAAGCAAGTAAACTTCTTGAAGACAGAAAAACCTGTCTGGTATGCTACACCAAAAACTGCCTGGTTGTCCTTTTAGCACCTGGCACTTCCTTTTTCTCACCAGGCTGCTGGTGTTTCACTTGTAACAATACACTAATTGAATAGCACACTGACAGATTTGCATGCCACAGTCCTCCCGCTTCTGATTTCTTTGTTGTATTTGTGTACATCTAAGCCCAGAGAAAAGAAAAGGATGAAAACCCCAACAACAACTAGCAAGAGAAACAAAGCAAACACACATGCACACAGCACTTCCAAACTGGTCTTGACAGCAAACAATAGTAGAAAGGGATAACTACCACTCTCAGGGCTCTCAGATGATCAGGTCAGCGAAGCAGACACAAGGAAAGGGGATTTCGAGAAACAAATAATACCTCTGCCTGAAATGGGAGCTTTCCTGTAAAGAGAAAAGAAACATATGCTTTTCAGCTGGAGTGGATTTCTTATGTTGCTCAGAAGTGACTGGCTCATCCTCAGTCTAAAGGACTGGTGTTGTATTAACTGTTCTGTATCAGTTTCCCTCTCGAGTCCCCTGCCTGAGCCGCCGGGTTATTTCATTTCTGGCAGGCAGCACAAACAGGAGCCTGGGGTAACTCAAGTCCTTGATGGTGCTGAGCAGACATCCATCTGTGCTTCCTGGGATGCATATCTGTACCTGTCAGGGCTGGATTGGCTGGGCAGCATTGGTCAGGAGCTGAGAAAAGTAGTGGCAGTGGACTGACAAATGCAAGGCCCTGGTGCTCACAGGGTACCACATCAGCTGGAGGATCCCTGATGTCCTGACCCTTCTTCTCTGTGAGCTGACCTTGTCCAAAAGGGAACAACAGAGTCTCAGGATCCTGTTTATTGAGGGCAGAAAGTCCCCTGGGAGCACATGGACCTCAGGAAGCTCTGTGAGAGCCCTGATCGTCAGAGCGCAGGCAAAATGTGTGCTCTGCAAGTAGTTTAACAAATTTTGGGTCCATCATCATTCTCCCTGTTCTCATGTGGTATTGTTTATGCTTAAGCCAGCATTCTGAAACAGGCACTGCCAGGTTCTGCATCATGACGGCAACAGAGCTGGCTCCTTTATTATGTATCCATTCCTAACTGAAAATAAGGCATTTGCCCCTGGGGAAGAGGGAGGTGAGCTACCGTCTGAGTTTTTCTCTGTACCACCCTCTACCTCACATGGTTTCAGAGCCAACATACACAAAGTTTCCTTTGCCTTCAACCTACGTACCTGAACACAGTCCCACTCCCAACTATTCCCTCCCTGCAGTTGTTTGCCCACTTCTCGGAATTGTATTTCAGCTGTCTATGGACTAGATCCAGTGGAAAAAAAAAAAGTTCTGCCAACATCAGAGCTGTTATTTGCCATAGACCTAGATTTCTTTGGTACAGGAGCATTTGCTTCCTTGAAAGACCAAGACTCACAGCTGAAAGGCAGGAGATTTTCCTGAAACTAGAGCTGGGAATTATCCCCAAACCCTACATTTAAGCAGAATAACATCAGGGGAGTCTGGACCTGCTTCGATCTTTACAGCATCAGCCCCTCTCTCTCCAAGCTCAAAGCAAAGCAGATTGGGGCTTGCCATCTTGGCCCAAATGAACATCAAGATAGATGCTGAAGACTTCTTTGTTCCTTGAATGTCAACTGTAAGTGTGAGTCATTGTGGCTTCAGGAAGGAGGGAACCTCTCAGACAAGGTCTTTCGGAGGGAGAGATGGGAATTGATAGCTGATGCAGAAGATCCTGTTTTAAAGATATGAAGCTAGATTCTCAAGGGCACTTGTCTCCCATTGATTCCTAAGTGCCTTATGGCATCCAATCATAATGGCTGAATCTGAAAACAATTTCAAGGGAATCCGAGTGCACCATTCCACCTTGTTGCAGTTCTTAATAAAAATAAATATCCATGTATTGCCCAGATAACAGCTTAAAGCTCAGTTGTACTCTTCATCTCCTGATAAACTTTTCCCCACAACCAGATCCACTTTCTTGGTCTGCAGGTGTGATCACTCCCCTCTCTGTACAGCTCTGTATTTTTTTCTCATTAAGTGAATTCAATGGGATTTCTTACACGAGGGTGGAGCAACTTAACAATGAACAACTTGGCAAAATTGGGCTTTATGTAATTACTTGAGGATTTGGCCCAACATACTGGTACAACATGAGATGTATCTCATGATCTTTCACTTGCGTAACCCTCTTCCTCTTGTTGTTTATTGTCATCCCTTGCTGGGTTAGTTCCTTGGGGCAGAGACCTTTTATTTAATTAGTCTGGAAAGGGCCTGGCACACCTACAGAGCCATATTAATAATGAGAAACAGTACTAACCTACCCACAAGAAGATGTGAGCTTCCTTGCAAGATATGTGACAGGGTACAACCACAGTGATCAGTCACACTCTGACCCAATAGGGCTCACCTTGGTTTGTCTTGGGTGGGAAACTTATCACTGTCATGTCCCCAGGCTTTTTCTCCTCTTATATTTGGAGAAATGTCATCATGGCAGATCACCTGCTGATTAGATTTACCTCAAATAATAAGCTAATAAGTGTTTCTAACACCTTCTGGAACTCCCTTTCCAAGCATTAGAAGAGGGAAAAAATAGTAGGTGGACAGCAGGTCTCACGGAGCTCGTGTCCAACTGATTTTTATCTGCTGGTTGGTTGACTTCTAACATAGTAACATTAAGGTTGCAGCAGGAGGNAAGAGAAGAGAAGAGAAGAGAAGAGAAGAGAAGAGAAGAGAAGAGAAGAGAAGAGAAGAGAAGAGAAGAGAAGAGAAGAGAAGAGAAGAGAAGAGAAGAGAAGAGAAGAGAAGAGAAGAGAAGAGAAGAGAAGAGAAGAGAAGAGAAGAGAAGAGAAGAGAAGAGAAGAGAAGAGAAGAGAAGAGAAGAGAAGAGAAGAGAAAGAAGAGAAGAGAAGAGAAGAGAAGAGAAGAGAAGAGAAGAGAAGAGAAGAGAAGAGAAGAGAAGAGAAGAGAAGAGAAGAGAAGAGAAGAGAAGAGAAGAGAAGAGAAGAGAAGAGAAGAGAAGAGAAAAAAAGAAAGCTTATGCATGTGTTTGTGACTTATTAGGTGCTACAGAGAAAACAGAATCAGGCAGTGATTTCTGTGGTATCTGGTAGGGCATAAACCGATTAAAGCTGTTCCTACAGGTAGGGCATTCGAAATATCCTTCCTGTATGGATTCTTTAATGTCTAACAAGGGTGGACCTAACATTGTTGTCTTTCTTTCAACAAAACCTCCAGCTCCAGTACTGTACTGTTTTCCGGCAGCTTACAGGAGCTGCCTATCTTTAAATCTACAGTCCTGCTGTCAAATGTGATTGAATTTGGCTAATGGCTTCCAAAGTTACCAGGCAGACAGACACACAGACATGTACACACATCCTGCCACACAGCATCGTCTTATGAGCCAAATTTCCATCAGAAAGGAAGCTTATGGAAAGCAACATGACCAACTCCCCCTTGATCACACCCCAGGTGTGAAACACTGGTCTGAACCCACATGGAAGACCAGACTTTGCCAAGAGCCCAGCGACAGTCAGTCCAGCAGCCTTCATTTAGCTGTGCGTCATGCTGTGCCAAAAGCAGCATGTTTCCCTTTGTCACTGCTTAAGGAAGAGTCTGGAGGTGTCATTGACTTTCCCTTTTTGTCCCATCCAGCAAAGCCAGCATAGCAAAACAAAACTGGAAGAGCACGCTACATGTGTGGTTTTTTGTTGTACCTATGGCACAGCCTGAATTTCAGAGGCCATGTTTTGGACGCTTTCTCTACTCTCAGCACCTTGTAAAGGCAATTTGCGTGTTACATGAACTAAACACAGGTTTTTCCATCAGATGTCAGAAGGAAGAAAAGTTGAATTCTGCTCAGAATGCAGGGGTTTGGGGGTTGGGGTTTTTTAAGCTGAAAAGAGCCCCAGAGTCATCAAACCCTCCCACCCTTCCTCAGTTCACCTGATTCTTTTGATAGCTCCCAGGCTGTGGATGTCAGCTTTTATCAGAGACAGAAGATAATCATAATGGCAACAAAACTATGCTGGGAATAAAACTGATGTCTATTTAAAAATTTAAAAAAAAAAAAACAGGAGGAGAAAAAAACCCAACAATGCACACTAAAATATTCCATATGCTCTTATGGTGGGTTGCCCTCGGCACATAGAGAAAGATTGTAACTAGGCATAATCTGATAAGGCAGAATGCAACTGTGAGCTACTAGGCAACCACCAAAAAAAGAGGAAGAAAAAGGACAGAATCAGCATACACACAAAAAAGAATAGGGTAGAAGACAGAGGTGAAACTGAGTTTCTGTGCATAAAATATCACTGTTCATGGAGGACCAGATGTTAATAAAACTTTGTAGGGATTTCCAAGTGAGGCCATGACTGAGGCTGCATTCTGGATGCTGCACAACAATGTTGTTGTAGTCTAGCTGGTTTTCTTTCCATTTTCCTTGCATGGTGGGGAGGCACACGCCAACCACATAATCACAAGGCACTCTCAGCACCTCCTTCTCCCTCTCTTTGTAGGTCTCATCCCACTGTCAAGCCTTGTCATTAATAGAAGCCTTGATCCTGCAATATGAAGCACGCACGGGATGGCCGGTTCTCCCACGGGGTTCTCCTTGCATGGGGAACAGCTTTTCACCAGGATGCCGAGGAAGGGTGTTGCACTGCAAAGATGTCAGCCAAGGTCTGCAAAGCCAGTTTTGTTCCCAGGTTATGGCTTCCCAATAAAACTCACGTGTGTTAACACATAATTAGAAGTTAAACACTGGCGGATCTAGACCTGAGATCATGAAGGACAATTGCTGTTTCCTAGCACAAGAGGTCTGATTGCCAATTAGGAATTTGACGCTCTACTGCAATTAATAATAATAATAATAATAATAATTCACGAGATCTAGGCTTGCATCTCTGTTTCAAAGAGAATTCTTATTGAAATTAAGCAGGGTTCCACACATCCTGAGAAAGCGTGTCTCCTTACAAAATGGAAATGTGATCCTGCAGTCCTATCCTACGGTAGCAGTCAGGCCCAGGAACAGGGCCAAAAAGCTCAGCAAGATGAGCCTGTACAAGGGCCATTTTACATAAAGCAGGAGTAATCATGGAAACATGGCTCTCTGGATTGGAACCAAGCCCCTGAGTCACGAACCGGGACCCCCCTGTTGTAGTTTCTGTAGAAACACAAAGCAACGTGGGAACACGGCCTCATTTGAAGAGACAAAGGGTAAAATCCCTTATTCTGGATTTTTAAGGCAAGCTCTTTCACACCAACCTGCTCTTTGGCTTTGAGCAAATCACTTTGCTTGCTTAAGTTTGTTGTTTTTTTAAATTAGTACTGAAAATGGGTTTCGACACATTTTTCCTTACGGGAGTGTTGGGAGGCTGAGTTAATAAATGCTTGCCAAGCAGTAGGAGATTCTCAGATGAATCTCACTTCCCCTGGATGTGTACCATGCTCATTGTGGCCATGTCTGAACACTTACACGTGTATAATTAAGAAGGACCATGATAACAGAAAGTGCAAAGTGCTGCTCCTTTCTCACTGCATAATCATGTCTTGGAGGTGGGTGGCCCAAGAGGGAAGCATTGCATCAGGTGCGACAGAGCTTGCTGCTGAGGTATGTTCTGAGAACAGTGAGTTTTTGTCTTTCACTGAACTGGGGCTCGGTACAACCTTTAGATTTTTCACTATATGCTAATTAAACCTTCCCTGGGCACTCAGCTATTCCCTCCAGCCCCTGCTTGCTTTCTGTGCACAAACCCTCTGCAAGCCTACACAAGCACCCATCAGCTTTCATTATAATTTACCTGCAAAATCCACACACTCGTGCTTTCATGTAAAAAAAAATACACTGAAAAAAATCCTAAGATATAAAAACCATCGTGAAAGCCAGTGAAATAATCTGTTGCCTACAAATCAGGCCTGTGATGGTAGGAATTAGACCTCCCACATCACATTAGCTTGGAGGGCTCTCCCTTCCCCTTAGCCTGCAGTGGAATTCCCGTTCCTACCACCATGGTGGAAGCCAGCCCTGGCCCGGTGTCTGCATACCACCCGTCCTGGAGCTGCAGCATGTTTACTTCAGTATTAAAAAATCAGGAGTGGGGGAAATGGCTGTGAATTAACAGCAGTCTCTTTGTTGTGTGTGGCAGAGGCTGGGCAGGTGGAAGAATCCCACCTTGGTCGGAGGCCAGGCTGCATGGCCTCCCCACCTATTGTCACCAGGAGCTGGGTGATCTCAGGTGAGGAAATGTTACAAAGAAGGAAAAGGCAGGTTGTGTAAGGCAATCCAACAAGGTGGGATTAATACGTCCTTGGCCTTAAATACTTTATATGATACAATCCCCACTTCTTTGTAATAACTGCTCCACTGTCCCTAAGGTCTCACAGCAAAGAAGGTTCCATCATGAGTTATTATAATATATAACTGTGACACTGAAACCTCTCAGTGATGCTGGTTTCACATTTCAAATTTCCAAAGATAACCCCACACATCGGTAGACAGCTCTAGTTATCATGACATACTTGCAAAGTGGGGACAACTCCCAGCCGAGTGGTACAATTCAAACCCAAAGTGCCCTCTCAGAGATGAGGGCCTTGCATGGCCCAGTGGCCGTCCCAATGCTCAAGATGGTCACCATCCCAAAGGCTCCCACCAGCATCCTCTGCCCTCATGCACCAGCCTCCTGAAGGAAGAGAGGAAGGGGGGAAAAGACCATGAGCAAAGCCAGTGGTCCAGGTTCCACCATCTGCAAAAATGAGGGCTTGAAAATACTGACTCAAGTCAGAGGGTGCCAACTCACCAAAGCCTGCACCGCGCCCTCTCTTTTTGGCATACCTGAAGCAAACACTGAGGAGCCTTCAAAATGAGGGCTGTGCAATCATTACGACCTAAGAAATGGCTTGCGGGACTCTGCCAAACTGGGTACTGCAGCAAGAGCTTGGGGAAGGCTGGAGTCAGCAGAATGTTTTTGGAGAAAAGGTGCAGTAGGATCTCAGATGTTTGGGCATTTCACACACTAAGGCTTCCTAGGGTGTATGGTATGGAGTAGGTGGATGCCAGAGCCATATGAACTCATTGCCTCCTGCACTTTCAGTGACCACACATACAGCTTTGCAACAAAATCCTGAGACAGGTATTCAGTGGTGAAGCTAATAAACCTCCCCCCCCAATAACTCCAAACACTCCCCTAAATATGCAGCCACTTAGATTGCACAGGAAATTCAGTAGTAGCTTTCCTGCTAGAATCTTCCTAAGGAAAGGAAGACTGAGAAAAGAAAAGCAGGAACACCCGAAGAAGGATAAATGATTCCATTAAGAAGTGGAATGGTGTCCAGAAAATCCAGTGAAGGAGTAGTTTAATCAGATTCAGGCTCCCTGAGGGAGGACCCACTTCAATCAGGAACAGACCATGCAGAGACACAGATTCCCATCCAGAATCATCTAGGATTTTCCTAGGGACTGGAAGGGAATCTTTGAGAACATGCTACAATAGGGCTTACAAATCTACCAAGCCCTATTGTGTTCATTAGTGCAGTGGTTAATTAAGGAGTTATTTTGAAGAATCCCAAAGACTGTGAACAGGATATCAATATACAAAATCAGTCAATTTACATTTTCCCACTGCACACGTTCACATCATGAGAAGGAGGACAATACACACCACACATCCAGGAAAAAAAAAAAACAAATGGACAGATCTCCTCTCCTTGGAAACTCCTGGGCAGAAAGGATATATAGAGTATGAGCATGTGGAAAATCACTTGTAAAACAGACACTTGAGTCTCATTGATATGATGGGCCTGCAAGGCAAAGATGCCTGTTAGGTTTTTGTGCATAACTAATGAATTTTGTAAATTATTGTGAAGAGTCAAAAGCAGTACTCATAGAACTGTCGACATGGCAAAGGTTTTATAGTTCTTCCCATTGAAGATCCAAGTCCTCACTTGGCCTACACTCACATTCAGAGCTCATATCTCACTGGTCTCATTGGATATTCCATAGGGTAGGAGGTCAGAGGGCTGCCAATGCCCAGCGAAAAAGCAGCAACCCCAGCGATGTACCCAGGTTCATGAACCCCTTGGATAGCTGCATATTTTTCCCTTGTGGTTTGCCGGCAAAGGAGGTATCTTCTCTATGATTCCCAGCTATAAAATGGTTGGCAGTTCCCTGACAAATCAAGCTCCTTGTTTATAATCCTCCCCTTTTCAGTTATCCAGAAGTCAGATCATTATTTTCCATAATGGGTAATGGCTTGCCTGAGGGGCAACTTGTGATCTCCTGGGATTGCCATGTAACTAATAAGTAATTGGTGGTTTAGGGATACTATTAAGTATTCTGTTTTTCCTGGGAGCCATCAGACAAGACAAGAGAAATTATTTCTAATGGTGAGTGTATTAATCACTGAAAGAGGAGATTTTAAGAAGCGCTGACAAATATCAACCTGTAAAGAGAAGAGCTGAACCTGTCTTCAGACACCCTGAGGAGTGAAGGATTCACTTCCCTCACCCATGAAGTTCCTTCTAATGGTATTTTCTGCATTTTTTACTTTTTTTTCAGGAAAATATTGTACTTCCTTCCATTCTGCTCTCTACAGAGAGGTCATGTGATCCCTGTACCACCTCCATCTGAAAGTGTTCAGACAGCTTTCAGTAACACTGAGAGGAACATGACCAGTGTCTTCAGCCAGCAGCAAGCCAAAGGCAGGCAGCAAAGGAGACTTCCTTCATAGATACCCAGCTCAGCAACCTGGGGGGCTCACACAACCTCCAGCTGGAAACACTGCAAGGCTTCTGAGCCACCCAGGGCCTCGTCTACAGGGACGGGTTTGCTGCAGGTTTGCTGCGGTCTCTTGCCACCTCGCCGTACATAAATCAAACATAATTAAAGACATAATCAAACAGATTCCTGAAAACAAGCCCTGACTGTAAAGTTTTGTTACAACCCCTAACACACCTGCTAGTGCAGCTATCGCCCGGCTGTGTGCTATCAAAGGTGTAATAACACGGCCGTATCCTGCGAAAGCTCCAGGGGAAAGCTTGAACAGAAAAGCCTTCATAGTCTTAAGGCAAGGAAAATATTATTGCACTTCCACAAAGCAGCTTCCCTTCCTCCACAATAACCACCTCAGGACTTTCATCTCAGCGAGCTCTTGGCATTTATTATTTTAGAGCTTTTTTGTATCGAAAAATGATTATTTTCTTTCTTGCCCTGAGATCACTCTTTATTGTTACTTAAATAAATAAAATTGATGGAGAAAATAGCAAATGCTTAGCAAAAGTGTGTTTCATCAAACAGTCTGATCCTGGGTACAGCTTCTCCTCGCCGCCACGAGGC